>JAMYXO010007742.1:0-11730 GCA_033310375.1 Conus canariensis
TCACTTTTTAAAAACCTATACAAATGTTTCAAAACACCCCGCTTGGAAGCAGAAAAGTACAGACACAGCATAAAGGACTTATAGGGCGACCAAAAAAGCTTGCTTTAAAAACCAGCATAATAAAAACAACTATTATATAATGATTCTTTAGTTTAACAAAATTAAACCCCAAGAGAAAAAAAAAGGTCAGGAAGTTGGTCAAAAAATCAAAAGCGGGCCCTTAATTTATTGCTTTCCTTAAAGCTGTGGATGCATAAAAGAATTTGGGGCTGGGTTTAAGGGAATTAGGCGATCATAGCCCACCCAAAAAGGGCAACCAAGTGAGGTTGGAATCAGAGTCGGAATGAAGAGGACAAACCCCAAAAAAATTTTGACAAAATGGGGGTTGAAGTCCGACATTGGGGTTTACAATTAAATATGCCCTACAAAAGAAAAATTCCAGTTTAAGTACTTTGCCAAAGCTTTTGGTTCATTTCCATTTAAAACCAGAACCAATGGAAAAAAGTTGGGTCGTACATGAATCAGTTTCGTATTAAGACCTTTTCGCTTTTTCTTTCCGGGTTGAAGCCAAGGGCGCACGGGGGGTTTACTTATTCTCGGGCCAATCAAAATTTTTTTGAGCCTTAAACATAAGTTAGATACCACACCCAGATACGCCTCTAAAAGGGTTTGTAAATTAACCACCCAAAAACGAAATGACCAGAGCAACCAGGTTGTCTTCCCTAGAATGGGGCCCCCACCGCCACCATATCCCCACTGTGGGCCGGGATCGGAGTCTAAAGGACCGGTCTGTGTGGTGTGCTTGCACAACAATTAAACATTTTCTTCTCTTGCCACCGAATTGGACCTGACTCTTCATTCTAAAGAAGGCTTAACCCTGGGGGAAAAACTGTTCAGTTGATATTTCGCAAAGAAAACCTCACTTTTTGT
Organism: Conus canariensis; assembly: GCA_033310375.1. Taxonomy (NCBI): domain Eukaryota; kingdom Metazoa; phylum Mollusca; class Gastropoda; order Neogastropoda; family Conidae; genus Conus; species Conus canariensis. The sequence continues at coordinate 931 of JAMYXO010007742.1, forward strand.
TTAAACGTAAAAGTTCACATCGCTCGTTTTAAAAACAATCTTGCTCAAAATCCCGGCGTCTGGGCACATGGTGATGAACCTGAAACACAAACACTCTGTCAAAGTTGGAACACCCGTTCCATCACTCACCTCACCACCCCAGGGTAAAAAAAGTTAGGATCCCCCCCCGTCCAATACCCCACTCATATGCCCAGACTGTCCTCACTTTCCGTTAAACACTCAACTCGCTTGCAAGGGTTTGGGTTTTTTTTTTTTTTTATTGATAACTCCCTTTCCCCTGCCCTCTCCCTTCCTCCAACCCCCCCAAAGCTCCCCCTTTCCCTCCCCCTTCCACATTCTTTTTTCTGCCCAGAGGGCTGACATTTTTGGGAAACAAGAAAAGCTGACTTCAACCCCTTTTTTTAAGCGCAAAGTTAAAAGGGTAGATTTTTTGAATTTGCTGCTTATAGCGTATACACGTATACTTCAACTCGCCAGGGTTTGAGGGGTAATCACTTGTGTCTAGTAATTTATGTGAACAAACGTGCAAATTAATGAATTCATGAGGGGAGTTTTTACATAGGCTAAAAAAATGTATGATATTCATTTTTAACATTTGAAGGGGTGTTTTTGTGGTTTTTTTAACATGCATGTTTTTAATGCGGAAGACGGGGTCTCACTTTTTTGAAAGGGGGTCTGAATACGGATTGGCGATGGGGGATGACTTTAAAAGGATTGGCGATGGTGTTTCTATCTAATAAGGGGGTGGGGAGTGGGTACTGATCAATAAGATTGGGGATGGGGGACGATCTGAAAAAGGTTGGGGTGGGGTACTGTCTTAAAAAGATTGGCATGGGTCTGATCTGAAAAGGATGTGGGGATTGGGGTACTGATCGAATAAGGATGGCATGGGGTACTTACTGAAAAGGATGTGGCGAGGGGGTACTGATCTTTAAAAAGGGGTGGCGTGGTGGTACTGATCTGAAAAGGTGTGGCGAGGGGTACTGTCTGATAAGGTGTGGCAGGGGTACTGATTGAAAAGGGAAGGGAAGGGGGGTGGGGGGGAAGGTAAAGGGGTGGGCTAATGCACTTACCCAATAGAAAAAAAAAGTAACGGCCTGGTATTTAAAAGTTTTGCTTCAAAGTGAAGAAAATTTTGGCGGTTAAAAAACTTTTCAAGAGAAAATCATTCTGCCAGATGAAAGGGGCAAATTTTTTCCGTTTGGCTGGCAAAAACAATTACTCCCTAAGCCCACTTCACAACGTTGCAGTAGAGGCTTCAAGCAAATGGGATCTTGCTAAAATTTTCACACATAACCGCTTCGTTTTGGGGAATTGTTTAAAACCAAGGGGAACCCGGCACACTGCCCTTCCTTAGGGCTGCACTTTGGCTTGTTTACTGGGTACGCCCCCGTGCAAATTTGAACGAACATTCAATTAGGGACCGTCTATTTTTGCACATTTTTTGGGCCCCCAGAGTAAAAAGTCTGTCTTCACAAAATGATTCTCACGCACTTTTTTACTTCATGTAATAGCCCCAATCACAAAATCAAAATAATCCGACTCCATTTTATTCAAATTCCATAACATTAGGGGAAAACAAAAAAAATCCCCCATGAAAATTTGGACCCAGAAGATGAACGCAGGCTTTTTGCCAAAAGCCCAGGTCTTTTACCCCCAGGGCAGAAAAAGGATAGTGGAATCTTCCACAGATACGAAGATGAACTCATTTAAAGGGGGGAAAGCAAAGTCAGCTACATCCTCTTTTTGGGGGTTCTTCAAAAAGTTTAAACTTTTAGACACGACGGGGCCTCCTTTTCTAAATATATACAACAAAAAAGAGAGAGAGAGAGAGAGAGAGGAGAGAGAGAGAGGGAGAGAGAGAGAGGGGGGAAGGGAGGGAAGAAGTTAAGATTTTGAATTGGTTTCCTTTTTCCCAAGAAGCAAAAATCGTCGTATTTTGGGGCTCTCACCAATGTTTTCACACAAAGTTGCATGAATTCAACCTTTGCGAGGGCTGAGAGCAACGTTGTAAGGCTGTCAAATTTTGGGGGACGCCCGACGCCAAGGCTTTACCTCACTCCCCTTTCCTCAAACTTTTTTTCCACGTTTGATTTTAACGGGCAGACGTACTTTCACTGCCCCTCTTTCTCTCTCTCCTCCTCCCCTCTCCCCTCCTCTCTCCTCTCTCTCTCTCTCTCTCAGCACAGTCCAAGCTATTACATGAAGGAATAAGGTCGAGAGATTTTCTCTGTAACCAATAACATTCCTGACAAACAAAGAGAAGCGCATGAAAATAAAAAGACGCTCTATTCCCCCTGAATAAAGACAATGGGGTTTTGAAGGGAAAGCCCTTCTTACCTTTTCATAGATATTTATTTTTTTTTTTGCTTTTTCTTTTCGCCCAGGAGTTTAACAACAGCTTAAGGTGCGAGGGGTTGCTTTCGTCGAAAACCAGAAAAAAAGTATTACAGAAACTCTCAAAAGAACGCAACATAAGCAGACTTTTTCCCCCAGGATAACTTTTTCCTTTGGAAAACTTTTTAATATCGAGGGCTTTTACTTCAAATGAATACCACACACACACACACACAAAACACACACACAAACACACACACACACACACGCACACGCACACGCAAACACACACACACACACCACACACACACACACACCACACACCACACACACACACACACAGAGCAGCTTCAAGACATTGCCATAGGGGCAAAGGGATAGTAAAGACAGCTACAGAGATAACAACACTGATGGGATAGGACGGGATGGCAAAGAGAGAGAGAGAGAGAGAGAGAGAGGAGAGAGAGAGAGAGAGAGAAGAGATTCATACTTTTCAGAAAATTTTTTAGGCTTAGCTGGGCTTTCCTTTCACTCACAATTTGTTGAAGTTCCCATTCCACCACCCCTTTCCCCTCCGGGTTTTTCGCTTATTCACAGACAGACAGACAGACAACAGACAGACAACACACCCCCACCCCCCCACACAAAACACCAAACCAAAAACCACAAAACACCACACACACACACTAAAATTTGCAAACCCTGGGAAAACTTTTATTGATGTTCTTTCCCCTTATTTAAAATTAACCACTGTAAAAAAAAAGAAGACCCAAAAAAAAAACAATTTTTTCAAACTCTTGTCACCCGTATTAAAAAACTGCTGAGCAGGGGCTTTTCCCAAAAAGTAATTAAAGCAAAATATCAACTCTAAACCCATTACCACCCCCCTTTTGATTGTCTGCTGTCCGTTTTTGTCTGTCTGTCGTCGTCTGTTTTGTCTGTTTCCCCACACACCACACACAACACACACACACACACACACCCCCAAAACACCACACAATCCCCCATCCTTTCTCTTTTTTTCCCCCCTCTCTTTTCAATCTATTTTTCCCCTTCCCCTGGGCCTTTTTTTCCCCGTGTTCAATCCCCTGTATTTTTTTGTCCCCTTTTCCCTTTTCCCCCATCTTACCCCTCCTCACCTCCTCTCTTTTCTCTCCTCTTTTCCCCCCTCCCCTTTTCCCCTCTCTCTCCTTTTTTTAAAATTCCCTCGGGCCTTTTTTCATCCCCCCTAAAACAACATGGATCGTGGGAAGCTGGGGTCTTTAGGGGGCAACGGGAAAAAATGGGGAGCTGCGCCCATCTGGGGGGGCCACGGGGGTAAAAATTAGGGGGGAGCTCCCCCTTTTCTTTCTCTCTCTCCTCCTTCCCCTTCTCCTCTCCCCTCCCCTCCCCTCTCTCTCTCTCTCTTGTGGGGTTTGTGTTGTGGGTGTGTGTTGTTGGGGGTGGTGTGTGTGTTTTTGGGGTGTGGTTTTCCGTGTTGAAGAGAGAATTTAAAAAAAATACCTCGAGTTGTGGTTTTTTTGGTGTGGGGTGGGGCGTGCGTCGTGCGGGTGCGGGGCGTGCGTTTCGGGGGGGGTGGTGTGGTGTGTGGGTTTTGTGTGTGTGTGTGTGTGTGTGTGTGGTGTGGGTGTGGTTCCTCCCCCCCCCGTGTTTTTTTTTTTTGTTGTTTTAAACTTCCTCGGGTCATCAGCTTTTTGGAAAAAAAAAATAGGAAAAGAAATCTTTAAAAAAAAAAATAAAAATTAGTTTAAATATTTTTTTGTTATCGAGACCCCAAAATCATTACTTTTCTTTTTGGAAAAATAGACGTTGGGTTACAATACAATGTACATTTGTAAACCAAATCACAGCCTTTTGGCACTTTCAGGGGCCCGGGGGGGTTAACAATGCACTTTTTTTTTTTTCCCCCACGTGGTCGAGAATCCGGGTAAATGAAAAAACAAAGACCCCAAAGGGCCAAATTTAAAGAGCTGGCGCCTTCATCGGAAGGGGAACGCCCGCCAACCAGTGGAAACTGCGTGACCAAATTTTTGAAGTTTCGCCCCGCAAAAATTTGGCAAAAAGGGTTTTGAAATTTGTTTAACTTTGAGAGGGGGCCTTCCTTTTAATATTTTCCCCCCGGGGGGGGAACCCTTTTTTTCTTTTTACTAAAAGCGCGAAACTTTTCCAGTTGCAAACCCATTTGGGTTTTTTTTTTGGGGCGTGCGGGGGAAGTTGCCTCCCCTCATTTACCGTTTTTCCCCATCCAAAACCGGGGGGTTTCATAAGGGAAAAAAACCCTGCAAGCTTTGTGTACAAAAAATTCAGGAAATTTTTTCCCCCTTTCCCCTTCCCCCCAACCCCCTGTAAACGCTATAAAAGGGTTACAAACAAACGACCAAAGGTAGCTGCTAGAGGGGAAAAGGCCCCCCCTTTGCCCGTGGAACTCCCTGGCTAAAGGGTTTTTTTAAAAGGCCCCCCAGTATAAAAACAATAATAAAATTTAATAAAATAATAAAAACCCAATAATAAAAAACCAATAATGAAAAAAATATGATGATTTAAATTTAAAGGGGATCCCCCTTAAAATAAAAAATAAATAAATAATAATGTACCCCAAACATTCCCCCCCCCGGAAAAAAAAAGGGGGCCCCCTCCAAAATTTTTTTAAATGGGAGTTTCACGACCCTTCCATCCAAGCGGGATAGGGCCAAGAAGGTTTTTGATAGGCTGAAGTCAAATAAAAAGGGGGCAAAAGACATGAAAGCCGCCAAAGGGGTTTTACCCTTTTTTGGCAATCTTAACAACGGAAAGGGGCCCCGATAATCATTTTTTCCCAAAATCCCCCAACTTTTCTCCCAAATTAAACAAAACCTTTAAAAAAAAAAAATTTTAAAAAATTTTGCTTTTCAAAATAGAAATTAAAAAAGGGGGAGAAAAGATACGTCACAGAACGCCCCTTTTTTTGGGGGAAAACAATCTATCCTTTTGGGAAGGGCCTTTCCCCAAAACAGCCCTTTAAAAAATTTTTTTAAACCCCTTTTTAAGGGGAAAAAAAATGACATCGACATCTCTGGGTGTGGGCCCTTAAGCCTCGGCCCGGCCCCAAAAACATAAATAAAAAGGGAAATGGGGCAAGCACCCAAAAGGTTTTGTTACACAAGGATGGGGGCCAAAAATCTACCAGCCCTCACCCTTTGTTGGGTAAAAGAATTTGTAACTAGAAGAATTTGTGTGTAATGTGCCAAAACAGCCCTTTTAGAAATTTTCTTAAACTCACGCTAAACGAAATTGACCTGAAAACTTTAAGACTTGAAGGGGGTTTTTTAAAAGGACCGGGGGAAAAATGTTAAAATTTGGGTTTTTGGAGTCCTGCAGAAGATATATATTTAACATTTTCCTCTTAAAACCCCTGTGAAAGTTCAATTCAGGCAGTTTCAAAAGAGACTTGCCCTGGGGATAAAAATCTCCTTAGACAGCTGGGGTTTAGCAAAGTGGATAAATTTTTTTCCCGAAAAATAAAAACTTACTTTGGGCAGATTGGTAACAACAGTTTAAACCCTAAACACCACATCATCTCCCCAGGATAAAAAAAAATTAGGATCCTTTTTTCCAACACCTCCAGGGCGCCCTGCCCGGTCTCTTTTCCCCCCTTTCGCTGATTTAAAAACTCAGACATTGCTTTTTGGCATTCACCAAAAATGCTTCCCTTTTTAAACTGTTTTTTAGGTGCCACTCTCCCCTACCCCTTTTTTCCCCCCCACCACCAGCCATCCCTTCCCATCTTCCCTTTTTTTTTACTTCTTCTCTCGTTTTTCCCCAAATTTTGGGTGGGCATAGTTTGATGTAATTCTGATTTTAATCTTAAATTTCAACCAATTTTGATACGCTTTTTTTTTCTGAACAATTGGGGGTATTTGAGCGTCCCGCATTTGAGTGCACATAATATGCTTCAGTTTGCTCAGCTTCAGATGGAAAAGGGAAAATGAGTTTTTTCTTGTGCTACATTGAAATTTTTTTTAGAACCCAATTTTGCGCCCTCATTTAATGCAAAAGTTACAGGGGTATGGTCTTATAAACACTTTTCAGCAAAATTGTCTGATATTCAATTTCAAAAATTGTGGATATGGTTTTTCTTTTTGCTTTTATCTATATATGAAAAAATTTTAAACCGCAGAAAACACTGCAATACAAACATTTTGGTTTTTTAATATGGGAGGGTCCGAATAGGGGGGGGATGATGGGGGGAACTGGGTTTGGGGGGGGGATTAAGGGAAAGGGTAAGTATAGGGGGGAAGGGGGGAATTGGGGTGGGGGGTGTCAATACACTCGAGCCATGAAAAAAAAAAAAGAATCAAACAAAGTTTTGGGTAATGGAGCCCTCAAACTACAGAGGCACAACAATTGCTCTATTTCCCCAAAAAACCCTTTTTCAAAGTCCCTTTGGGGCAAACCCAAAAAACGTCTTTTGTTTGTACATTTGTCAAAAACCTAAATACTTCGGTCCCGGGGAAAAACAACATCCACAACCAAACCTGAAAGACCCCTTTCCCCTTCCTCATTAGAACTGCAAAAGATCTTTCTTTCCCCTAGCTACTTCACTGGTCACATTTTAACTGAAAACGGGGGTCAGGGATTTGCTACTTTTGTGCACTTTTTTGCTGACTCCACATTTTTTATTTTACGCTGTTTTTAGCACAGTGGCCCTTCATGCACGATGTTAAAATTTCCATGTAAACGGCCCCCTTTATCACAAAAAATAATAAAAGTAAATCAAGACTCCCGGTCCCAATCCATTTTCCAAAAAAAATTTGTGAAAAAAAAAAGGTCAAACCATGACAGTTCTAACAGAGGGGGGTTACATGGAAATCACAACAAAGAAACCATGTCTTTTAGCCCCTTTGTGGTATTCATGTATATATCTCTAAAAGTACTTTTTCCAGGGGCGGAAATTGCAAAAAAAAAAAAAACTACATTTAAAGGGGGGGTTTAAATTGCAAAGTTAATGACAAAAAACTCTTTTTTTTATTTTTTTAGAACGTTAATAAATCATTTCTGAGTCTTAACAAGGCGTACTTTCATAGATAAAATAAACTAAAAGAGAGAGGGGGGAGAAGAGAGAGGAGAGAGGGGAGGAGAGAGAGACAGAGACAGAGACAGAGACAAGACAGAGAAAAAGAAAAACAGAGGGAGGGGAAGAAGAGAAGAGAGAAAAAAGACAGACAGACAGACAGACAGACAGACAACAGAGACAGACAGACAGAAAACAGAGAGAAAAGGGAGACAGACAGGGAGACAGAGACAGACAGAGAGAGAGAGAGAGAGAGAGAGGGAGGGGGGGGGAACCAGAGACAGACAGAGAGAGACAGCCCATATTTCAATTGTTTGGTTTGACTTTCCCCCTGAGAACCCAAAGATCAATCTCCCCATTCCCAGCAGCTCTTGCCAATGTTTTCCCACAAAAAAGAGCCATGGGCCCCAAGGCTTTTCGTAGTCTTAAAAAAAGGCATTTTTGTGGTGAGAACCACGACCGGCTGGGGGGCCCTTGGCCAAAAAACCCCGGGGTTTCAAAACCTTCCCCACTTTCCTCCAAACCCCTTTTTTTTTCCAAAAATTTTTAAATGTTTAAGGGGGCAAAATTTTTTCAGGCTTGGCTGCACTTTTCTTTCTTCCCGCCTCTTGGGCAATTTCTTGCTTCCCCGGTTTTCCCCTATCTCCTCTCTCTCTCTTTTTTTCCTTTCTCTTTTTCTCCCCTCTCTCTCTTTTCCCCCTCTCCCCCTCTCTCTCTCTCTTCTCTCTCTCCCCCTCTCCCCTCTTCTCTCTCTCTCCCCCAACAGTCTCAAAAAAAATTTATATGAGGGGAATAAGGAAGCAAGAGTTTTTTTTTTCTGCAACCCCAAATAATTTTGGGTCAAAAACAAACGGAGAAGGACCTTTAATGATAAAACTTGATTGCCCTTTTCCCCAGGGGGATAGGGGGAAAAAAATGAAGTTTAAAAAACAACGCTTTCTTTTCTATTCTTTTTTCTTTTTCTTTTCTCTTTTTTTCCCTAGCCCTTATCAACAGCCTTTTTTGGGGGTACTAGGGTAATTGTTTCCCGTTGAAATCTGGAGACGAGGGGTGTAAGAAAATTTTTTTAAAAATGCCCACAGCAAAAAAAATAGGTTTTTTTTCTTTTTAACTTTTTTTAGGAAGCTCCAACTTAGGGAAATGACTGCAAAAAAAAAAAATGAATTACACACACACACACACAAAAAACACACACACAAAACACACACACACACCCACACACACACACACCCACACGCACACACACACGCACCATGCCCCGCAAGCACGCACGCACGCGCGCAAACACACACACACACACAACACACACACACACACCCACACACACACATACACACGTGTAGGCAAAACACAGGGGTACAAAAACCCCAAAAAAAGGGGTATTCTTCATATGCTTAAATTGACAAAAAATGGGGGGTTGCTTTATACCCTTTCATAAAAGTATTACCTTTGGGGTATTTCCAAAATAATAAAAATTAAAAAAAAAATTTTTTTAAAATAAGCGCCTTTTCCCGGGCTAAGACCAAGCTCAAAACCGCTTTTAACAATCCACCCCCTCGTTTACACAAGGGGCTGCCTACCTGGGTAGGGGCCGACTGAAGAGCTGCCAGCGGGCCCTTTTCTTTTCATTCGTTTCCCGTGCCCATCCAGTCCAAATCTTTCAATATCGTTCATTCAATTTCCTTCTTCCTTCATTCTTTCCCTTTTTCTCAGGGGCAGGGCCCCCCTTTGTGTAACGGTCACCCATACCAAGGGCCCAAAACTGGCCTTCTTTTCCCAAAAGTCGGTAAATGGGATTTTACGTGTGTGCAAAAAAGTTATGCGTGCGTTCACACACGGAACCTCGGTTTATAGTCTAAATTCGAAGGGGGGGTAGGGGGGAATGGGTCAAACTAATGTTTTAAATCCGAGGGAAAAACCCCCCCCCACCGAAACGGCCCCGGGGGCGGAGATTCCCAACCCCAACCCTTGGATTACGAGTCCGGGGCTCTAACCCCAAAAAAGCTATTCCCGGGCCCCCCCTATATGCATGAACACACTCGCCTGCATGTGGGGTTTTAATACATGTATACAAATGTGTGGGTTTTGTGTTCTCTCCCCGCTCCCTTTTTTTTGTGTGTGTGGGGTGTGTGTGTTTTGTGTGTGTTGTGGGGTGTGTGGTGGTGTGTGTGTTGTGTGTGCGCGCGCGTGCGTGCGTGCGTGCGTGCGTGCTTGCGGGGCGTGCGTGCGTGCGTGCGTGTGTGTGTGTGTGTGTGGGGGGGGGTGTGCGTGTGTGTGTGTGGGGTTTTGTGTGTGTGTGTGTGTGTGTGTGTGTGTGAGAGAGAGAGAGAGAGGAAGAGAGGGGAGAGAGAGAGAGAATGGGATTTTTCAGTATAACAAGTGTCCCTTGTCACCAAAAAGGCTTTGCAACCAGTGACAAAATTTATACGGGGGTGGAAAAAGTCACCATTTTCATGAATGGTTGCCACTTCACAGCGTTTTAAAAAAGAGACGTCACACATACTTGGTTCGATCACTTTTTCGGAAAAAAGGGGGGCCCCCCCCCAAAAACCTGAAAGCTTTTCCCTCTGTCCCCCGTGTCTGTCCCGTCGGTCTGTGTGTGTGGGGTGTGGTGTGTGGGGTGTGTGTGTGCGGGTGTGTGGTGTGTGTGTGTGTGTTTTGTGTGTGTGTGTGTTGTGTTTGTGTGTGCGCGCGCGCACGCTCGCACATGCACATGTTTGAAAGTGGTGTGTGGTGTGGTGTGTGTGTGTGTGGGGTGTGTGTGCGCGCGCGCGTGAGCGTGCGTTTCGCGCGCGCGCGTGTGTGTATGTGTATTGTGCGCACGCGCGCGTGCGCGCACGCGTGTGTGTTGTGTGTGGAGTGTGCACATGTGCACTTTCCCTGCAAATGACACAGAATTCCAGAAACCAAAACCAATGAGCCACTGAGAGAGATAGCAAAGCAAGGAGAAACAGCAAAGCAAGTAAAAAAAGATCGTACATTTATTCTTGATTTCGGGTGCTTCAGAGTTTTGTGCTCGCTTGTTTCATGACCCCGTGGACCTGCATTCTATTCAGCGTATTCTGAAGCAGTAGCTCGTTGTACTGGATTAAATTCCCAACACATGGAATATGCGCTTTAGGGGACCTTGCGCAATTCCCATATCCCCATGGTATCATAGGTTTGCCCCAGATGAAAAGGGTCCCCTGCATCTTCACTACCCTGATGAAACTCTCTTTGATTCATGCTATCTTTAAAAACTCAGACATTACTTCGAGCGATTAGTCGTCGTGTAGTGAGGCCAGCTTTAACTCTTCCCTCCTTCTCAAATTAACATTTTTTTCCTTAACTTTCTTTCCTCATTCTCTCCTCGTCGTCTTTATCCGCGTCGTTCTCCTCCTCCTCCTTCTCCCTTTATTTTCCCCCTTTTTTTC
>JAMYXO010000772.1:0-38110 GCA_033310375.1 Conus canariensis
CCCCCAGGGTGGCATCATGGGTGGTGTAACCTACAGCCGACACATCAACTGGCCCCCTACAGCCCCGGCATCCGCCGGCGGAGCCCCACGCCAGGCCCGGCCTAGGGCCTGCGGTTGGATTTTTTGTTTCTTTCCTAATTACACCAAAAAAACGATCTGAGGGTGGGCATACTTGGGGGGCCTCATCACATGTACACAGTATTTTTTTCAAAAATTCGTTTTTTAGTTTTTAACATTTTACTTTAAAAGAATTCAGATTTTTTTTTTGGACTGCGAAAAATCATGCCGCGGCGCGCGGCGGGAAGAGAGAGAGAGGGGAGAGACACAGGTTTGGCACACAAGAGAGAGAGAGGAGGGGTGGAAGAGAGAGGAGAGAATTGTGAACAGGAAAAAAGAACAAGTAGGGGACGGACAGACAAAAACCTGTCACGAGGAAGATCTACCATACTGCTGCGTTCGAGTTAAAAAAAGACGAAACTTCATGAAACTGGGAGAGTGAAGGGGTCCGAGTGAATTCCTGGAGCCTTCTGAGGGAAAAGGGCTGTTCATAACTTCTTTGTTACAAATTTCTGTAAATTTCATTTTAACATTTACAAACGGTTTTTTTAAAAGTTGAACAAGGGAAAAAAAAAAAAAAAATCGGGACAGAAGAAAGAAAAAAAAAAGTAGGAAAAAGACGAAAACAACAAAGCACACACAAACACACACACACACACACACCACACACCCCACACACACAAAAAACCCCACAAAAGAATACAAGTAGCTGCCGCTATTAAAACAAACCCATAAAAATTCAACCTTAAATTTATGAAAATTTTGGTTCACTTTAAAACCCTTTTTTTTAATGTTATATGTAAAATTTTATTATTATATCCTTTTAACTGGGGGGTGTGGTGGGGGGGGGGGGGGGGGGGGGGGGGGGTTGTTTAATTCTTTTTGGGTGTTTTCTTTGTTTCCTCCCCCTTTCTTTTATCCTTTTTTTCATCCCGCGTCAAAAATATTTTTTTTAAGGTATAAGGTGCCCCCTACACAAAGGTTTTATTGAAAGGAAATTTTTAAAAATGAACGGGAAATGACCCGTTTTTTTCGTTTCCCATTTTTTGTTGCAAAGTAAATTCAAAAAACTTTAACGCTTAGACAAAAGGGACGTTGTGTAGAAAAAAGGTAATAGAACCTTAACATATGCCTTACCCATCGCCATGGGCGAAACCCTGTCAAGGAGGACGAACGGTCAGGGGACAGATGGCACCTAAAGGGAGTAAGGATTTCGGACCTGCCGACGCGAAAAGGGGAGAGGGCGTTAAAACCACAGGGCCCGGTTTCACCAAGTAAACCAAAAAAACTCCGTCAGTGAGGTTTTTTTGTAAACGTCAGTGAAGAACGGAGTCTTGGACCGTTCGGATGTATTGCCGTGGGGGCACTGTGTTGGTTTTTATTGTAGGTGGTTGAAAGCGGGGATGTTGTTATCGGCCTCTTTTAAAAAAATTAATGTGTTAAAAGTGGCCCCCGAAGCGGCGGGGAATTTTCGTGTCCCCTGGTGCCAAAGGGTTTTTTTGCTAATCAATCAGGTAGGGTGTGGAAAAAACAGATGTGTGGAAATTAGCGAATGGGAAATTTCCAGCACTTGGAAACAAGGGGTTGGAAGCAGCATGGACAAAGGATGGCCCGAAGGGGAAATCCTTTTTTTTCCATTTCCCATATAAAGTGAGGGAAACAAGAGAAAAGAAGAACACCACAAGAGGAGAGAAGGCAGAGGGGAGAGAGAGGAAGAGAGAAGGGTGGGCCGGACAGAGCGGGTCGAGAGAAACGGGTGGGAATAGAAGAGACGAAAGTCTTAGGAAAGACAAAACTGGAAGGAAGAAAAAAAAGTTTGAAGCCAGAGGTGGGTAAGACGACAAATGAATTTAACCCGAGGGGGGTGAAGGGGACGAAAAAGACATTCTACGTTGGATCCCCGAGACGCCCCGAAGCCCCAGTCCTGAAACCGGGACCCCAGTAAAAACCAAAGGGCCTCCCCAAAAAGCAGTGCGGGAAAAGAGTGAAAGACTTTTAAAGAACTGTGGTGTGGTGTGAAACATGGGTTTTGGTGGGGGAAAACCTGGCCAGGTAAGAAGCATTTTTATTAAAACCCGGTTTAGGAAGTATTGATCTTTTAGTGTTGATTTGTTCTTTTTTGTGTAATGGATTTTTCTGTTTGATTATAAGTGCATGAAATTGTATTTTTGTGCTCAGTCGTTTAAAGGGAAACCCAAAATTGCGTGAAATCCCATTCCCAGAGAGAGGTGAATGTTTGGTGGGCGCAAAATTATTATGCGTGTCGAGTGCAAGTTTTAATTGGTTTTTTGTTTTAAAAATGACAAAAAATACAAACTTAGTGCACTTAGCAATACCATTTAAAGATTCCCCCGCCTGGACAAAAAATGGGGACCGCCGGATTGAAAAGGCCCAAAATTAGTTCAGGGGGGAAAAAAAGTGAGTACTAGAGTAGTAAGGGGGGGGAAAACGTCCCCTAAAAGGCAATTTTGTTAGCCTTTCTAAATTTTTTTCCTTTTTGTTCTTTTAGGTTTAGTATTGACTTTTTGGTGAGGGTGGTTGTATTAAAACAAGGGCGTTCAGAGAAAAAGAAGAAGAGGTTTTGTTTAACTCCCCCCAAAAAAGTGGTTTAAGATTAAGGGTCCTTTTGTTAGGGCATTCCCACTGGTTTTTTACTGTAACGTTTAGAGTAAACTGTTTAAAACTTTTCCGGGGGGTTTTAAAACGTAACTGTTTGTGGTGAAAAAATATCAGAAAAAAAAAAAAGGCTGAAGAAAGTTTTACCCCCATAAAAATATTAGTTTTGGGGAAAGAAATGGGATATAAGGGTGAAAACTGCGTAAATCTTGAAATCAGCGAAACTGGAGAGGAAAGGGCTGAAAAGGGGAAAATTTTGAAAGGAAAGCTCGACGCTGCCCAAAAGAAACTCAGATGCTGAGGCCGAGAGATTAGACTTGAAATGCTGCGTCGAAGGGCTAAAGCAGATGCTGGGGGCCGGGAACTTAGATTGAAATGTGGTCAAGGCTAGGCGGATGCAGAGTGTTTTATCCCAAAAGCAGAGAGATTTCGAGGTGCAGCTGCCCAAGCAAAGGAGAAGCGGAACAGAGATTTTAGAAACAAATGGTTGGAAAAAAATAAAATTGAAAACTAATGAAAAATTAGACCCCAGTTCGAGTCAGTAGGCCCGCAATTAAGTTGCGCACCTAGCTTAAACCCCCAAAGTTCAGAGAAGAAACTGATTCGTCGAGCCTAATCAGTCGGTTTGGGGGGGGAATCGGTTCCCGGCACGGGGCGGGGGGAAGATGACGGGGCCCAAAAAACCGTTGCCTTTTTGACGGGTCGTGCGTTTTACACATTTTTCCCCACCTTACCCAAAGGTGACAGGGGATTTTGACAAGGTGAAAAAGCGTACCAAGGATATGATTTGACTGAGGGGTTTTAGGGTAATTTTCGCGAGGCAAAAAAAGAACAGGGTGAGACATACACACATTGGGGAGTTAGACTAGATACTATTTAAAACAAGTGGGTAAACTTAGTGGAGAGACAGTGTTTTTGAAGGCCCAAGACAGGGTGTGAAGGAAACGATACTTGAGGGTTGGGGGACGGGCCTCCCCATCCACATTAAGGAAAAAGGTTTTGCAACCACAAAAAGCTGAGGACTTCGACGGCAGAGACTTTACCGTGAAGCAAGGCTATTTTTGCCAGGGCAAGGGGAAAACCCCGAAAGCAAAACCAAAGTGCAGGACGGAATTCCCACACAAGGGGTCAGGATTACCCCCCGACCCCATCCGTCAGTGGCCCCCGGGGCGAGTGCCGCGGACCCCCAGCCCTGCTTTTTCCTGCAAAGGGCTCAACTGAAAAAATAGCCGGGGTTTTGGGGAATGGGCAAGACACTCAACCTACCGCTTCCCAAAAACAATACAAACCGGGGACGAGAGAAGTTGGGGGCAGACTTTTTTCGCCGGGCATTGTAAAACTTTTGCGTGTACTTGCGTCTCGTGCAGCGTCTTGTAGGTTACGTGGCTGGTTGGGGGGGCCCAGTTTGAGGAAGAAAGGGAGGAATTCCGCAGAAAATAATGTTGATCTATATATGGCCACACTACTTAGGCGGGGAAGTTTCAGCTGGGGTTGAATTTGTTGGTTAGGCGTATGGTATTGATTTTTCTCTAATTTTGTTGCAAGGAAAAATCTTGCGTGCGTTTTTGGGTGTAAGTGGGCTTAAAAGGGCCCTAGATCAGGGGTTGGGTTTTTAAATGAGAGAATTGTAGATTTTTAGCTCCTTGAATGTGTTTTAGCCAAATGCGGCATTGTCTGAAGTGGGGGAATTTGCAAGAGCGTGGAACCTCCCCAAAAAAAGGTTTAAAACCTTGAGGAAAAAGGGGGACGTTGTCTGTAAAAAATAGGTAAATAGAACCATTAACAAGTATCCTTACCCACGCAAGGGTTCGAACCGTTAAGGGGGGGGGGGGGGGGGGGGGGGAAGCGGTCAGGTGACAAGGGACCAAGGGTAGTAAGGAGTTCGGACCTCCCGAAGCAAAAGGGGAGAGGGACGAAACCCACTAGGACCCGGTGCACCAAGTGAGGCTAAATATCAGCAGCTGGGGTTCTTTTGTAAACGTCGTGAAGACGGGTCGGGACTCGTTTCGGATGGTATTCCCCGTGGGTCACTGTTTTGGTTAAAAGTAGGGGTTTTTAAAACGGGTGGATGTTGTTTCGACCCCTCTTAAAGTAATTACGGGTTTTTAAAGTGGCCTCCGAAGTCGGGGGGAAATTTTTTCGATGTCCATCTGGTGCCCCAAATTTTGTTTGCAAAAAAATAGGTAGGGGGTGGTGTAAAGCGAGTTTGGGGGGGTGTGCGAATGGAGAATTTCCCGCACTTGGAAATAGGGGTTTGAGAAGCAGCATGGACAAAGGCAAGGCCCGAAGGGGAATCCCTTTTTTTAAAATTCCTATATAAATGAGGGGGAACAACGAGAAAAAGAAACCACAAGAGAGAAGAGAAGGAGAGGAGAGAGAGACGAAGAGAGAAGGGTGGGCAGACGAGAAGGGGTCGAGAGAAACTGGTCTGGGGATAAAAAGAGACAGCAAATCTTAGGGAAAGACAAGCTGGAAGAGAGAAAAAAATTTTGAAGCCCAGATTGGTGAAAAAGGACAAACTGAATTTGCCCCCAGATGGGTGAAGGAGACAAAGGACGGTTCTACGTTGAGATCCCAGAGACGACCCCAAAAGACCCACCCTAAAACCCGGGGCCCTAAACCCAAGGGCCCCCCCATCAAGCATGTGAAGAAGATGAAGAGACTTTTCAAGAATGTGGTGGGGTGTGAAAGCAGGTGTGTTTTTGAAACCGGCCCCGGGAAAGAAGTCTTTTTTTATTAAAACCCCGGGATTAGGAAGTATTGATTTTTGGTTGTTTTGTTCATTTTGTGTAATTGGTTTTTTTCATGTTTGATTAAAATGCAAAAAAATTGTATTTCTTGTGCTCAGTCGTTTTAGAAGGGAAAAACGAATGGTGACCCCCCTTCCAGAGAGAGGTGAATGTTTGGTGGGCCCCATGATGGGCTATGCGGTACGGTGCAAAGAAACCTTGGTGTTTAAACCTACTAATAATACATCAATTGTCACTTAAGCAAACCATCCGTTTTCCCCCGCCGGGGAAAATAGTTTAGGAAAGCAAGCTGGAAAAGGGAAAACAAATTTTGAAGCCCGAGGTGGGTGAAGACAGACAAACTGAATTTGACCCAGAGGGGGTTTTAAAGGAGACGAAAAAGAAGAGTTCTACGTCGAGATCCCGGACACCACGAAGCCCCAGTCCTTAAATGGAGCCCGTCAACCCAAGGGCCTCACCATAAGCAGTTTTGAAAAAGACGGGGAAGAGACTTTTCAAGAAAATGTGGTGTGGGTGTGAAAGCGGGGTTTTTTATTGTGAAAAACCCGGCCAGGTAAGAAGTATTTTTATTATAACCCGGGAAAAGGAAGATTGTCTTTTTGTGTTTATTTTTTCATTTTGTGTAAATTTGGGTTTTTCATGTTTATTATAATTTCAAGAAAATTTTATTTTTTGGCTCAGTCGGTTAGAAGAGAAAAGATGCGTGAATCCATTCCCCAAAAGGGTGAAGTTTGGGGGGCGCTGGTGTCATGCGTGATGATGCAAAGAAACCTTGGTGTGTTAAGCCCGACCCAAAAACAAAAATTGTGGGACTTAAGCAATACCACACGATTTCCCCCCCATCCTGGAAATTGTGTCTTCCTGAAGAAGACCCAAGGGGCAAACGCGTCGGTTTTTGTCTTTTTGGGCTCGTTTGTCCCGTTTCTCTTTGGCGGTTCGCTAACATTTTTTCAAGATTTGTTTAGATTTCCCCCTTTCAGCGTTCACTTTTCAACTTTAGGGAAAACTCAGTTTTTTATTAAGTTAAATGTAAAAGAGATTTTAGCCCGAAACAAAAAAGGTTAAACCCCTGTAGATCTAAAACTGTGTCTTTTCAGAAAAAAAATTCCAATTCTACCCTTCAAAAATAAAGTTGTTACTACAAAGCATTTATCTTAGCCGACTGTTGGGAAAGTTCCCAAGAAGAAATCACATGTATACATCTCCAAAATGTTCAAAACTTCCTTTACTACGAACACATAGAAAATGTTCAATGTATCCTTTACATACTGACATTTGTTACATTAGTTCACAGATTTGGGCACATCAACATGTTTTATTGGTGAGATTTTGTCTACTCTGATCTAAACCACGACTTTTGTTTCCTGAATCTTTGGAATCAGTTTGGAAAAATTTTGTGCCAAGACTTCTGAATTTAGTTTCTATTTCCCAGTGACAACATTTTTGGCCAAATAGTCAAACAGTTTAATTTATTTCAGGGAGTATCGTGTTTGCAAAAAACAGTGTGGGAGAGGGAACGTTGGGGGGGCGTTACGAGTTAGATTGCCCCCAAAAGTGAAAGCTTCCCCCTCATGACTTGAACGTTTGAATATTAAAAAAATTATCTGCGGAGTTTATACGTAAAAATCTCGAAGACGCACTGATTTGTGGCTACGGACCGGGCAATGTGAAGTTAAAAAAGTACTGCAGATTTAATCGTGCAAGGTTTGAAGTTTGGTGTCGGTGGTACAAGTTTTTAAATTCCAAAATATCTCACCCGTTAAAATTGTAACCCACACGGCTCGCCCAAAACAAACAATGGGTCACTTGAAGAAAAAGTAAAAACGGCTGTCAGGTAGGGGATTTTTTGGTCATTATACTTGAAAGGGGGCTTTATTTTCACTTCGAACGACTTTGAAATAATAAATAAAAGGGCCAATCACCGTTGATCATCAGTTTTTTTTTTCCCGCTTTCGTAGGCTGATACTCCTGTGGACACTCCTGTCAGACAGGAAAGGGATCGACCCCTTACCCAACAAAGGGGGAGTGGGTTTTGTGTGCTGCCCGTTTTTTTTTTTTTTTTTCCCGCCATTCAGGCAGCCAACTCCAACTTCGGGGAGGGGCATGCTATGTTTAAAGTTTCACCTCCAAGGGGCCAAAAGGCCGTTCTCGAGAAAGCGGGGGGGGGAATTTTCTTTTGGGCAAAAAATTATGCGTGCGTTCCAAAAACACGGACCCTTTGGGTTTTAGTCTCATTCAAAGGACTGTTTTGGGTCAGAACCAATGTTAACCCACGGGAAAAAAACCCCCCTTACCAAAAGGCCCCGGGGGGAGATTGAACCCGCAACCCCAGGAACCCAAGATACGGTCCGGCGCTTACCCTGGTTTTCCCGGGCCCCCCGCGGGTTTTATTGAAAGGGGCATTCTTTTCACATCAAACGTTATTTTGAAATAGTAATTTTAAAAATTTATTTTCAGCCGGGAACAGTGACGGGCGCTTTGTGATTAAAAGTAAAAAGAAAATGTAAACAGGATGTTCTGCTGAAAACAGTCGCTGCGCTGCTTTTTGTGCGCGAACATCGTTTCGTGTGGTTAGTTGAGTGAAAAAACTCCCCCGTTTTGAAAAAAAACTGATTCAATTTGGAAAGGGGTCTATGCAAACACCCGGGGGCACACCACACACACACCACACACACCCCACAAAACACCACACACACACACACACACAACCCCCAGTCTTCTACAAAAGGGCCCTTGGCTTTATTTGGGGTGCTGTTGATTTTCAACCTTTGGCCTGACCTGCCCTGACATTTTCACCTTCACTGAAAACGGGGGTCAGCATAAACTTCTCCCAATGCTATGTTAAAAATGGTCGTCAGTTTCTCTCTTCTCTCTCTCTCTTCTCTCTTCTCTCTCTCCCCTCTCTCTCTCTCTCTCCCCTCTTATGAGCCCTGTATGCGGCACTCACGTGCCGTTAGGTTTAACACACGTTGTTTTTTCCGTTATGCGCTATGCGTTCCCCGCATGTGGTGTGTTGTGGTGTGTGTGATGAAGAAGACAAAATCATAATTCAAAAGGCTTGCAATTTTTTCGGCCTTCGAATCTTTACAGTGGGCTGGGTGAAAAATGGGGAGCCCAGGGTCGCCGTGCCTAATGTGTGCGCTTGCATCTGTTGTTTTGGAATTTTGTGAATCCCTCATAATGTGGAATGAAAACTGCTGATGTCAAGCTTGTTTTTTTTTTTTTAATTTTTTGGGCTCTCGGTTGGTTTTAACGACGAACATTTCAGCCTGGGAGGGGTTGTTGGGGACACTTTTACCCAAACAATGTTGTTAAACGTTCAAGCGGCATGTTTTGGGGTTTAACTTTTGTGACTTTTCCGCCTACTGTTCGGTCCCCGTGTGTGGGGGGTGTGTGTGTTTGGTGTGGGGGGGGGGGGTGAGAGGAGAGGGGGGAGAAAAGGGATAAAAGAGGAGAGGGGAGGGGGAGAGAGAGGGGGGTGTGTGGTTTTTATGTTGTTATGCCTGGGTATTATTAAAATTCTACCAGCTTAATTGGGTCTACAAGTGATTTTTTTTAAATTTTCAATGCCTGCGGGGGACTACAATTTCCCAGCGTTTTTTAAAAAAAGGGGGGGGGCAGGCCCCCCCAAAAGTAGACACCAATTTTTAAAGGGGGGGGAAAGCGTTGGGGCCTAAGCGTTTTGTCCAACAGTACAGCGGGAAAAAAGTGACCAAATTGTCCAGCGCTTGTTTACGGGCCACTAAAGGCAAAAATTTTTCCCTGTTCGCTTGTTCGACAAATAGGGTTTCGGGGCCCCCAACCCCCTGTGTTTTTTTGCCCCGGGTGGAAAAAGGACTTTTAAAAAACCCCCCCCTTTTCCACTCGACCAACGAAACGAAGACATGCCTTACCCACCAAAAACCCCCAAAGTGTTTGTGTGTGTTGTTTGTGTTGTGTTGTGTGTTTTATCAGCATCAACCCCCCCCTCCCCGTGTGGTGTGTGTTGTGTGGTGTGTTTTTGGGGGCCCGATCTCCTTGTGCCATTGCTAAATTTTTTTTTCCCGCGCCCCATTCCAGGGACACCGGGGGAAGAGAGGGGGTTATACAAAAGTCGGCCATTAACAACGGGGAAAAGAGTTTAAACGGAAGGAGAGTGTTTAAGTCGGCCGAAAACCCAACGGGAAGAGTGTAAAAAAAAGTGGGGCCTGAAATTAACAAAAAAGGCATGTGCGTGACTGCCCTCCAAAGGGGTTGCAAGAAGTGGGCTAACCTAAAGAAAAAAGGTTTCGCCTTTTTCCGGAATCCATCGAAAACCCTGTGTTAAAACCGAACTGCGTGCGTCCCATCCCTTTTTAAAAAATTTTCAACGTGTAGACAATAAACCTCTGCGTTTCCGATCGGGCCGGGGCCCCCAAACCAAAAGGACAAATTTTTTCGGTTGTCCGCACAAGGCCATCCCACTGCCCCGTCCGTAAAATCTTTCACACATTGGGCCCCTTTAACATCCATACACTGGTTTCAGAGTAAATCAGTTTTTTTAAAAATTTAATTTTTTTTGACTCAGTTAGTACCTTTCCCCGGGGTTAAGAAATGTTTGCGGATTTTCTTTTTTTTTTTTTTCCCCCCACGAGACAGTTTTAAAAATTCCCTTACAGGTTTTTTAAGTAAGGTTTTTGATTAATTTTAAAAAGAAAAAAATCACAGATTTCTGTGGAAAAACAGTATTTTTTCCCTTTTTACAAAGGGGGAAAATTTTGCTTTTAAATTTTAAAGGGTTTCCGTTTTTTTTTGGGGCTTTTTGGGTGTTTTTTTCCCTTTTTTTGGTGTTTTTAAGACCCAAGGGTTAAAGCCCAAAAATTTTTTTTGGGGGTTTTTTTTAAAATACAACTCAAAACAAACACGGGCCGCCCCTTGTGGGGGGAAAGTTGTTTTTGTTATTCGGGAAGGGGGGGGGCCCCCAGGGGAGGGGGGGTTTTGGGGGGATTGGGGGGGGGGGGGTTTGGGATAAGGGGATACTAAGCAAAACCTTCTTTTTTCCCCCCGATTTTACGGTGCTTTTTTTTTGGAAAAAAAGTTTTAAGAGTGAGTTACACCCCAAAACACTCTTTTATCCACACACCGCGCGCGCACGCACGCACCCACATACTTTCCGAAAAACACCCCACACCCCAACCCAACACACACACCCACACACCCCACCCCAAAAACACGCAAACCCCAAACCCCACGCACGAAACCAGAAAACACAAAAACCACACCCCCACACCCGTGCTTCGCGAAATCAGTGGGGGACTGCCCCGGAATGGGAGGGTGAATTGAAAGGACAAAAAATTAAATTTTTTTCCAAGTTTTTAAACTTTTTCCAAGGTGTGTTAAAACAGACAAATTTACTGAAACAAAGGATGAAAACCATTTTACCCCCGTCTTTTTTCCAAAAAACCGGGTGTAAAAGGGGCTTTCCTTTTTGGGAAACGCTTCCCCAAAAAATTGGGCCCGTTTCTCCTTTAAAAACCCCCTGGTTGCGTCGGGTTGTCCCGGGTTTTGGTGCTGCTTTCCATGATCCGGGCCATCCCGCCCCCCGGGAATTTTTAAACCCGGGCCCAGTTGGGAAGTTGCCCCCGGTTTTTCCGTCTTATTTTTTAACCCCCAGTGTCCCCTTATATTGGGTTTCGGGGTGCAGGAAAAAGGAAACTCCATTTTTTCTGGGAAAGGAAAAAAGGGTTCCTTTTATAAAAGTTTTCTAAAAGGTTTTAAAAAGCCCTTTAAAGCCTTAAAATTTATTTCCCCAAAGGGAAGGGACGTTTGGGGGGGTTGGTGTTAGTTTTTTCCCCCCGTGGTCCGTTTGCACCTGTTGGACCCCCTTACTGGCTTTGTGCTTCAAGGAAAACCTTTGGCATCCCCTTCTTCTTTCTTCAAACCCCTGGATCACCGTTTTTCGTTTTTTAATTTTCCCCTTTTGCCTTCGACCTTCCTCTTGTTTTTTCTTCTTCTTTTTTTCCCTGCGTACGTGGGCTGACACTCCTGGGGGGACACCCCCCCTGTTAAAAACAGGCAATTTTTTAATTTCCCAATTTTACCCAAAACCAAAAAGGGCAGTGGAGTTTTTGTTGTTTTTGGGGGGGCCCCCGTTTTTTTTTTTTCCCGAAAAATTTAAGGGGCCAGCCCAATTTCCCATTTTCCCGGGGGAATTTTTGGGGGCAGGGGTATTTTGAAAACTTTTTCCGTTAAAACCCCCAAACGGCCAAACTGGCCTTCTTCCAAAAATTTTGGTTTTATTGGGTTTTTACTTTTGTTTTGCAAGGGGAAATTTTAAAAGGGGCGTCCCCGGGATCAAACCCCCACAAAAAAACCCCTGGGTTTTTTTAAAGTCTTAAAATTCGAAGGGGCCCCCAATTTTTTGGGGAAATGGGGGTCAGAACCAATTTTTAAAATCCGAGGGAAAAAATCCCCCTGTAATTTGAACCCCCGGCCCGGGGCCCGGGGAATTTCGAACCCGAAACCCCCCAAGTTTTACGAGTCCGGCCTCTACCACGGAGTTTTCCGGCCCCCCGACCTCCCTCTTCTTTTTCTTTTGGGGACCCCTTTTCCCTGCTTGTTGGGTTTTCGTGCGTAACCTGTTGTTTTTTTTGTTTTTTTGTTTTTGAGGTTTCCTTTGGGCCGGTTCACTGCCCCCCTAAATTTTTTCTATTTTTTGCCGGGTTCTTTAGCTTAGGGTGGACGATCTCAGAACGTTGTCCCCCTAAATTTCCAAGAAATGATTGGCATTTTTTTTTCCTCTTTTCCCTACTCCTCAAGGTTGGGGTTTCGGGGGTATCTTCAGTTTAAACTGAACGCCAGTAGAGCGAAAACCCGGGTCAGTAAGCCCAATCGGGGAAGATTAGGCCGTATCCTCGGGCCGTTGGTGACTGGGGGGCTATAAATTGATTCTACGTTTTAGAGTAATGTCCCCCATTTCAGCGACGCAAAAAATTTGGGGATCACCAAAAACCCGCGGCACCAGGTTTTTACTCCCCGGGGAAAAACACGCGGGGTCTGGGGTTGTGGGGTTTTTCTTCTGCCTTTCGCTTTGTTTTTTTTTCCCCATATGCCTTTAAAAGGAATCCCAAAAAAAAACTTCCAAAGCTCGGGCGGGTTTTTCTGTCACTGTTGGAATGCCGTGGTTTGGCTGTATTTTAAACCGCAACTTTTTAAAGTAAACGTTTTTTTCCCGAAGAGAGATGCTTATGAATTCCGGTTTTGAAAAAAAAATTTTGGTTTTGGGGCAACTAGCTCGCCTAACCCCTTTCAGTTTTTCCCGGATTTCCCTTCCTGAAAGAAAGCGGTCCCTTTTTTTTTTGAACGTTTCTAAAGGGGGAAAATTTTTTTTGGTTTTCCATTCAATAAAACTGCCGAACCTTTTACAGCTAAAAGGGTTTTTGTTTTAAAAAGTGCCTCCTTTGCCTTTAACAAAAAAATTTATTGGGGTGGCCGCCACTCCCTGTGGCAGTTTTCCAGATTGTTCCCGTCTTTTTGTGCATTCCTTTGTGGGTTTTTTTTTTTGGGGGGGGAAAACCAAAGGAAATACTTTTTTTTTTAACAGCTTTATTTTTTGGGTGTTCTGGGGGAAACATCCTTGGCCGCCGAAACCCATCTTTTGTGGAACTGATTCCTTGCATTTTTAGTTCGAGCCACTTTCACGTCGAGGGTCATTATTTTTTTTCATGAGCTTTTGGTTTGGGCACTGCACAACCCCGGATGCCTCTTTTTTAGCCGACCTACCCAACAACTTATTTTTCCTGTTTTGGGAAGCTAAAAAACCCAAAGGCCAAAAGAAAAAAAACGAATTTTCCCCTTCAACGTTCAGAAGTGTTTTTGGTCTGAAGTGGGGGAAACCGTAACACGTGTTTTTCCCTTTGGGAATATGCATTCCAAAAAGTTCCCCATCCATTGGCCTGACCCGTTCTTCATTACGGGATTTATTTTCCTTTTTAATGGCCACACTCCAAAAACCGGGGGACCCCTCTTTTTAAAAGCTCTAGGTATTTCCACCCGGGTTTCCAAAGGGGGGTTTTCGCCGGGGCTTTCTTGCCACTGCTTTCCCTTTTTTCGGGGGTTGGGGTTTCTCGCGGGAAAAATTGCATCGGTGCTTAAAATTTGCAAAAAGCCGGGTTGGAAAGCGATGGTTCCCCGGAGGGAGGAAAATTTTTTAAACCTAAGGGGGGAGCTAAAGAGTTTGTTTTTTTTTTTAAACCACATTTAATCCCCCTTGTTTTTGGCTGCAGGGCTTTTTCCTGGAAAACCTACAAGGGGTCCCCTGAGGCAAAAATTTCTTGTAATTGTTCTTTTGCCCTCTTTCCCCTTTTTTTTATTTTTTTTAATTTAAATTTTTTAAAGTATACCCCTTGGAACCTTTTTCCCCCTTGTCAATCTTGTTTTTTTATACAAGCGTTTTTTAAGATGGTGCATAAGCACAAAGAAAAAAAAAAAAAGGGAAACTTGATTGGGCAAACGCCCCAGTTTTTAAGAGCTTTTGAAAAAAACCTGATGATTCCCTTTGGGGTTTAAAAACTGAAAAATTGTTCCTGTTTGTTATTTCCCCTTACGTCCCTACTGAATACGCCCCGCTCCGGGAACCCGTTTAAAAAGAGGAGACGGAAATTAAGAACAAAAAATGAAAATAAATACCTCTAGAAATAGAACCCAACTCTCAGGTTTTTTCGGGGAGAAAAAAAAAAATGAAAAACAAAAAAAAAAAAAGAAATCAATATGACTGTGGGTTGCCGAACCGTAAAGAACCCTTCATGTTCTCTGGTCGAAATTCACCATGCAAAGTGCAACGCGTGGGCCGACAGTTTAAAACCGTCCATAATTCAATAAGAGATCAGTTTTAAAAACCCGGGAAATGACTCCTTCCGACGGAAACCCCGCCTGAAATAAACAGAGTGTTCCCATCCCCTGGCCAGACGACATATCTGCTGGGACGGGCCAGTCGAAGGGAGCTTTTCAGCTGGTGATAAAGATAAAGAGGCGCTAGAAGGGAGAGGGGGGGGGTGGGGTGGCAATGACGTTAGCCTACTGTTCTGTAGAGTTCGTTTCCAAAAATAGGAGAAAGTTGTTTAAACCCTTTTTCTTTTGGGGGTTTTGTGTGTGTGTGTGTGTGTGTGGGGGAAGTCAAGGAAATTTATCTTTATTGGGTGGTTTTAAAAAAATAAGCTTTCCAGCTTTTTTTTTTACATCCTGCCCCCATAAACAAGAAAAAACTTTAAAGCAACATATAACCCTAAGCCCCAAAAAAAGGGGGGGGTTGGGGTGTGGGGGTTGTGGGGTGTGTGTGGTGTGTGCAGTTTTGAAACAGAAATTTTTAAAGAATTTCCCTCTTTTTTTCCCCTCTACGGAAAACGATAACTAGACGGGGCGAAAAAAAAAGGGCCCCAAAAATGGGCCCGCAGCAGTTAAAAAATGATTTTTTTGAAAAGCACTATGTTTTACCAGGCCCGTAGTGGCCCCCAAAATAAAAAAAAGCGAGAAGTTTTTTTTTCTGTGATGATTTTTTTTTTTTTGGGGGTTGGTGGGAGGGAGGGGCAAAAAGGGCCCCTGTTACAGATGAAAGAGAGGAGGTGTATATAAGGGGAAAGGGCAGGAGGGTGTTTTATGGAGGGGGAAAAACAAGGGGGTTTTGGGCTTTAAGGAAAGACAGGAGGTGTGATTAAGGGGGAAAAACAGGAAAGGGGTAACGGGAGGGAAAAAGGGGGAAAGGGGATGGGGGGAAAGGCAAGAGGGGTTTAAATGGGGAAAGGGAAAAAAACAGGAAGTGTGGGTGGAGGGAAAAAACAAAAAGGTGAAATAAAAGGGAAAAACAGGGGTGTGAAAGGGGGGAAAGACAAGGGGGTGGGGATGAAGGGAAAAAAAAGGAAGTGTGAAAGGGGGGAAAGACAAGAGGGTGTAACTGAAGGAAAGACAGGAGGTGTGATGAAGGGGAAAAACAGGGGTTAAATGGGAGGAAAAACAGGAAGTATTCGAGGGAAAGACAGGAGGTGTGATGGAGGGGGGAAAAACAGGAAGGGATTCGAGGTTAAAACAGGAGGGTGGTAGGAGGGAAAGACAAGAGGGTAACGGAAGGAAAGGGGCAGGAAGGGTTTTTGTTTTGGGGGGGAAAGACAAGAGGTTTTAAAGGGAAAGGGAAAAACAGGAGGTTTTATGGTGGGGAAAAAACAGGAGGTGTAATGGGAGGAAAAAAAAGGAGGTACAGTTGAAGGGGAAAAAAAGGGGAAATTTAAAAGGGAGGGAAAAACAGGAGGCACAAACCCCGAGGGAAAAAAAAGGGGGGTTTTTAATGGGGGGAAAGACAGGAGGCACAACTGAGGGAAAAAAAAGGGAGGTTTTAATGGAAGGGGAAAAACAGGAGGCATAACTGAGGAAAAAAGGAGGTTTAATGGAGGGAAAGGGCAGGAGGGGTAATGAATTTAAAGGGGCAATTTTGGGAAAAAGGGGGGAAAGGGCAGGAGGCATAACTGAGGGAAAGACAGAAGGTTTTACTGGAGGGAAAAAACAGGGGATAAAATGTGGGAAAGACATTTGTAATGGAGGGGAAAAACAGGAGGCATAATGAGGGCCGACGGTGTAATGGAGGGAAAGACGGTTTTAATTTGGGGGGGACAGACAGGTGTTTTTTTGGGGGCAACAGGAGGGGAAAAATGAGGGACCCGCCCCGGTGAAATGGGGGAAAAAAAAAGGAAAAAACCCGGGTGTAATGGAGGGGGCAGACAGGGGTTTAAAGGAGGGACCCAATCCCGGTTTTAATGGGGGGACAAAAAGGAGGATAAAAATGAGGGAAAAACAGGTGTAATGGGGGGGACAGACAGGTGTTTTAAAGGAGGGACCAACAGGGGTAAAGGAGGGGCAGACGGGGCATAAACTAGGGGAAAAAACAGGGTTTAAAAGGAGGGAAAAAAACAGGAGGCATAACTGAGGGAAAGACAGAAGGGGTTTAAAGGAGGGAAAGACAAGAGGTGTTAAAAAAAGGGAAAGGGCAAAAAGGTGTAAAGGAGGGGGAAAAGACGAAGGTATAAAATGAGGGGAAAAAGAAGGGGTAAAAGGAGGGAAAGAAAAGATGTGTAATGGAGGGGCAGGGCAGGAGGCATTTTAAAGGGGAAAAACAGAAGGTTTAAAGGGGGGGAAATACAAGGGTGTAATGGGGGGAAAGACCAAAAGGTGGGAATGGAGGGGAAAAACAGAAGGTATAACTTAGGGGAAAAACGAAGGTTTAATGGAGGGAAAAGAAAAAAATTTTGTAATGGAGGGACAGGACAGGAGGAAAAACGAGGGGAAGAAAGAAGGGGGTTTAAAGGAGGGAAAGACAGGAGGCATAATGGGGGGAAAAAACAGAAGGTGTAATGGAGAAAGACAGGAGGTAAACTGGGGAAAGACAAAAATTTTAAAGGTGAAGGGGGGGAAAGCGGGAGTTAAGGGGGGGGAAAAACGGGATGTTTAATGGAGGAAAGACAGGGCATAATAAGGGAAAGCGGAAGGTGTAATGGGGGAAAAGACGGGAGGTGTAATGGGGGAAAGACAAAGGTGTAACGGGGGGGAAAGACGGGGTGAACAGGGGAAAAAAAGGGAAAGTGAAATTGGAGGAAAGACGGGAGGTGTAATGGAGGAAAAGACGGGAGTTGTAAGGAGGCAAAACAGAGGTGTAAGGGGGGGGAAAAAGGAGGGGAAGGGGGGAAAGACGGAAGGTGTAATGGAGGAAAGACGGGAGGTTTTAATGAGGAAAAGACGGAGGTGTAATGGGGGGAAAAGACAGGAATGTAAGGGAGGGAAAGACAGGAGGGTAAGGGAGGGAAAGAGGGAAAGGGTGTAAGGGACGGAAAGAGGGGAGTTTAAAGGGGGGAAAAGACGGGTGGGGTAATGGAGTGAATGCAAAAGGGGTAAATGGAAAAAAGGCTGGAAATTAAAAGAGGAAAAGACAGGGGGTGTAATGGAGGGAAAGAAGGAGGTTTTTAAGAGGAAAAGACAGGAGGTGTAATGGGGGGAAAGAAGGGGGTTTAAAGGGGGGAAAGACGGAGGGGGTAAGGGGAAAAAGGCCCCCTATCCAGGCCCTTCCCAAGGGGGGGAGATTACCCCCACCACGGTTCGGCAATTGAAGACAAATTTTTTTTTTTCTCTTTACCTCTACTTTTGGGGTATTTTTTTTTTTTCTGCCTTTTGGGCCCCTTTGGGAAAAAAACCCCTGGGGGGGGGAAAAAACCACGAGCCCGGGAAAAAACCGTTACCCGCAGGGAAAGGGCTGTTTCCTGGGGGCCCTTTTTAGGGCACGTAAACCCCGGCAAAAGGGTTGGGCCCTGCTGGAGCTGTTGTTTCCCTTCAAAACGCAACAAGGGGTTTTGGGGCACACGGGAGTTGCTTACTTTTTTTTTTCCCCCGGGGGTTTTCCGTCATGAACCATGGGTGGAACACCCTGGGGGCGCTCCCTTTTGGGGGGCATGGGGGGCCCTATCCATCCATTTAAAAATAGCTTTCCAGAAACAATTTAAAATTTCCCCTTTAAGTCTTTAAAAAAATTTCCCCCGTGCCCTATAAAAAGGAAAACAGGCAAGTTTTTTAATTTTTTGGGGTTCTAACAGCACGGGTTTGGGAATTTTGAAAAAAAAAAACACGACAACCCCAAGAAAGAAATTATATTCGTTTTTTTTTTCCCCCGCCCTTTAGTTTCCCCAGCTTAAGACCTAAATTCTTGGGCAGTTTTTAATTTTGGTTTATCTCTGGACTGACCGTGGGGGAAAAATTAACATTTGTTTTCTAAATCCGATATAGTATTTCCCCATGGGGGGCTGCATGCCCGTCATTTTTTTTTCAACCAAAAAAACCCTTTCCCCCGGGGGCCCCCCCCTATTCCCTTCGGAACTTTTTCCCCCCCCAAAAAAACCTTTACCCTTTCCCTTGGGGAAACTTTTAAGCAAATCATGGGGGCGCCATGGGGAAAAAAAAGGGGGCCCCGCTTTTAACCCCTTTTTTTTTGGGGGAAAAATTTAAAAACCCCCCCTTTCCCCCAACAAAACCGGTTTTACCCCAATTTATAAAACGCTACATTGAACGGCTTTTTTGGGGCCAAAACCCCCTGCCCCCAGTGATCCCATTCTTTCACAGCAGTCCAAATTTTTTTTTCCCCAAAAAAGTTTTACCAACGCAATATCGAAAAAATTTAAACACTTTTCCTTTTAAAAGACCCCCACATGATATGGACCCCCCTTTCCCTCCACACAAACCTACGGTCCCCTCTTTCTCGAATACAGATCGTCCAAATTAAAAACCCGTACCAAAAAAAGATACCCATTTTTTAGTTCTTTTTAACTCCCAACTCTCTCTGAACTTTCTTTTATTAAAAACCCTTAAAAAGAAAAATTCTTCCTTGATCGCCCCTTCCCCCAAACATCATTGATCGGCCCCAAAAGTCCCCTCCAAACGCCCCCCCCACAAGCCTGGGGAAACCCAAAAACCCGGAATCAACCAGAGACAGACCTTTTTCCCCGGGTCCCAAACCCCCCTTTCCTTTCCCCCAGGGGCCAAAATTCTCCAAACCAACGGGGAAAACCCCCCAGGGCTTGGGCCCCCCCCGGCTAAATTTTTTTTCCCACCCCCCCCTAGTTCAAAAACGGGAAAAGAATAACCGGGCATCTTTTGGGGTTCCGTCTCCACCTCACAACTGAATCTTCGTACCAACCCCCTCAAAACTGCCCAAAAATGCAAGACCTTCCCCTTCCACTGTACGGGAAAGGGGAAATGAAAGGAAACCCCTTTACGCATGACGTCCCCCAAATTCTTCCACGCCAAAAACCCCTAACCCATCTACACTCCACTGCACCGTTTCCTTTAAACTTTACATCGGCGAGACCGACCCCCATTTTTGCGCCCAAATTTCAAAAACCCCCTCGCGGGACTTTAAAATACAAAAAGGACAAACCATACCAAGCATTTCAACCTCCCCCACCTTCCCCGCACACAATAAAAATTGAAGGCTTGTCTAAAGAAAACTAGTAAACTCGGGAACGGGAAAGGAAAGGGGAGACTCACCTATTCCAAAATTGCACCAAAATCCACTTATCAATGAAAACGCGAAGAAATTTCGTTTACTTTTTTTTCCCAGCCAAATCAGGGGGACATGACTTTTTATTCCCTTTCCCCTTTAGTATTTAAACCTGTCAGGGAGGGTCTGAAATCAGGGGCCCCCTTCGTGCCCTTTAACCCCGCCACGGGAAATTTTCGTTAAAGGACCTAAAATTTTTTTCCGGGAAATTTTCTGATGGGTTTTTACCCCCATCTCCTGTCTTTTTTTTTTTTTCTTATTTTTTTTATTAAATTTTTTAAAATTATTTTTTCTTTTTACTTACTTTTGTATCTATCCCTGTCCTCCTCCCTTTCCCTTTGGGCCCCCTTCTCTCCCCCCCCCTCCCCCTCCCTTTTTTTTTTCCCCCCCCCTTTTAAAACCCCCCCAACCCCCTCCCCCCCCTTTTTCCCCCCTCTCCCTCTCCCCCCCCCTTGGGGTTTCCTTTTTTTGTCCCCTCTAACCCTTTTTCCCCGTTCTTTCCCTTTCCCTTTTCTTCCCTCTTTTTTTTCCTTTCTCTCTACTTTTGGGGGTTTCCCCCCCGGGCCCTGGGGCCCTTTTTAAATGGGCCTCCCCCGGGGTTTTCTCCTTCCTCTCCCTTCTCCCCTTATCATTTTTCCCAGTCATCTCTCTTTTACGCCTTTTTTGGGGCCTCTTTTTATGTCTCTCCTACTCCCCCCCCCCCCCCCTTTTTTTTTTCCCCTTTTTTTATTTTTTTTTGTATATATAATATATTATTAAAAATATAAAGATTAAAAATTTTTATATAAACAAAAAAAGATTTTTTTTGGAAAATTTTAAAACTCACCTTTTCCCGGGGTAAGGGGGGCATAAAAAAAAATTTTTTGACCCCGGGGAAAAAACAATTTGGGTTTTAAACTTTCGCCCCCCTCATTCAAAATTTTAATGGCGTAATTTATCAGATTACATATTTTTTAAATACGTATATATTTGGCTACTTTTTAAAAATTTTTTGTGACTTCAAAGGGCCCCCTTTTGGTGTCATTTTTTTTGGGTTTTTTAAAACTTTGGGCCCCATGCCCGGGAACCGCTGTCATCCCCCCACTCTTAGTTCTTGAGAAGTACTAAAAACTCTGAAACCAACAGGCAGGGAATTTTTTTAAAATCAAGGGGGGAAAGAAAACGCGTCCGACAAAAGACAAAAATTTTCCCTCCTAAAAACGTAAAAAAAAATTTTACCACAAAAGGCCCTATCAGAACGCCCCCACATAAAAAAACGTACCAATATATCACGCCCTCTTTAAAATAAATTTTAAAAATTAAAGGCCCCCTAATAACTTCTAAACCTATGGGAACGAAACTTGAAACAACTTTTTAAATTTCCCGGGGGCTCAAAAAACTTGTATATATATATAAATATAATAAAATATATTTGTTATATTAAAACAAGTTAAAAAACAAGCTTCTAAAAACATCTACAAAAAATTTGGTTTAAAACCCGGGGGTCTCAAAAATGAACACATCCTGACGACCGCCAGCGTAAACAAAATTTTAGATTTTTTTTTTAAAACCCTTTATTTTTTAAAAAGCTTTTTTAAAAAAACAAATTCGCCCCCAAAAATGGGGTTTTTACTTTTTTTTAAAAATTTGCTTTATCCCATTTCCATTCTCTATATATATAATATATATATATAAATATTCAATTAAAGAAAAGCTTTCTCTTATGTCTTAGATTGAAGAAATAGGGGGGGAAAAAACCCCCCATATCTGCATGTAATCATTCCCAACAAAATAAACTTGAGGGGGGAATGGGGGAAAAAAAAAAAAATCTTCTCAAAATGCTTCAAAACTTTTATCCCAAAAAAAGGGCTTTCCCAAGGGGGGAAAAACCACTTTAAAAAAAACTCCGGGGCAGTCCCCAAATTTAAAAAACCCCATTGTTTCTCCTCATTTCCGCGAAATGGAAATTTTTATCCCCCTCCCCTTTTTTTTAAAAAAGAAGCTCCCCCAAAAACGGGGGTTTTTTAATACCCCTGTATTTTGTTGAGTTTTCAAAAAAAACCAAAACCCCAAAAGGGGCCAAACCAAAAAACAAAAAAAAACATGAAAAGCAAAACAAGCTACATTTTCTTGTAAAAGTAAAAAATAAAAAATACCCTTAAGACACAAGTTGAGGCCCTTTTTGGGGAAAAAATCCGCAAGGGACTAAATTAAAAAAAAACTATAAATTCAAGGGGGAAAAGCCCCCCCACCTTTCCCCGAAATTAAGAGCAGCTTGGGTTGCAATATTCCCTTTCATCTTTTCAACACAGCTCTCTGTTTAAATTTTCGGGGAAAGGGTCGTAATTTTCCCTTTGGGGAATTTTTTTATTTTTTGTATTTAAAAATATATTATATTAAAATTTTATAGGTTTGGGGGTGTTGTGTTGTGTGTGGATATTTTTTTTTTTTTTTTTTGGGCAAATTTGGGGGGTTTTTTAGGGGCCTTCAAACATGCCTATATCTTTCTTTGCGTTAATCTCTTTTTTTTTGCCTTTTTTTCCTTTTTCGGGCCCCGAAACACCACCTACCTCCCTAGCTTCCCCCCAAAATTTTTAATTATCCGTTTTACATTTTCCCTTTTTCCCCATTGTTTAAACCCCCCCCCACCCCCCTTCCTTTTCTTTTCTAGGTATATGTGTTTTTTTGTGTGTGCTTATTTGCGTTTTTATGTTGCTGCGTGGGTTTTTCGGGCCGGCGTGGGGTTTTGTTTTGGGGCGCGCGCCCCTTTGTATTTGTGTGGGGGTGTGTTTTTGGGGTTTGTGCTCCCCGGGGGGAAGGCTTTTTTGTGGGGGGGGGGTTGGCGTAATCGTTTTTTTAAAAAGGGGGCCCTTAAAAAACCCCCAAAAAATTTTGGGTTTAAACGTTATTTTAAAAGGGGCTTCGTGCAAAAAAAAAAAACTTTTTTTAAGGGGCCCCCGAATTAACATCTCTCCTAGAAAAAAACCCTTTTTAAAAAGTAAAAAACCCTTTTGAAACGGCCACATTCTGATCATCGGGGCTAACTTGAGCCCCCAGGGGGCCCAGGCCCCCCAAACCCCCCCAAAGGGGGCACCATAATGGGGGCCCAAAATGTAAGGGTTTTGGGGAATTTCCTCTAATATGGTATTTTTTATTTTTGGTTTTTATTTTCAATTTGGGCAAAATTTTGGGGGGAAAATTTTTCTCCCCCCCCTTTTTTGACTTTTTCCCGGGTACACAGGGGTTTTTCAAAATTTATAGCCTCGCCATGACCACTTTTGGGGGTTTTTCCGTTTATCCCCCCCATGCCCCAACAGACAAACACAAACAAAATTGGAAAGTCACGGGGGAAAAATTCCCCAAATTTGGGGGTTTCAAACCCAAAAAAACAAAAAAAAACCCCGCGGGGCAATTCCAACTTTACACTTTTTTTTAATATAAATACTAAACAAAGGGAAGCTCTCTTTTTTTTTAAAAAGGGTTTTTATGCATAATTGACTTTTTAAATTTTTTTTTTTTTTCAAGCGAATTTTTTTTTAAATTTTTAAACAACAATTTTTTTTAAAAGTACTTTTATTTAAAAAAATTTTTGGGACAATATTCTTAAAAAAGCTTTCCCCAAATTAAACAAAAAAAACCCCAACTATAAAAAGTTTAATTTAAAATTGGGGAAAACAATATTTTATGCAAAATTTAAAAGGGGGGACAAATACTTTAAATTATTAAAAATTATTTTTTTTATTTATGTTTTATTGTTTTTAAAAAAGGGGTTTGGGGAAACAAACTATTAAATTGAGGGGCAGCGGGAAAATCTGTCAAAAAAAAGATTATACTCCGGGCTGCGTGGGGGGAAAACCCGGGGAGTTTTTGGGGGGTTTTGGAAATATTTTTAAACCCAGATTCAGCATTGTCTACATCAACTTGAAAAAATTACGCTAGGAAAAGGCACGCGGGGAAAAAAAGGGTTAAAAAGGGGGAGACATGATTAGTTTATATGTAATTTTAGAGGAAATCCCCGGGATTGTTTAAAAAAATTTTAAAAATTTACTTAACCAAGACCTTTTTAACCAAGTCCCGAACCCTTTTCTGTACATTATTAAAATTTGGGGGTTCTATTCCATTCAGGGGGTTTAAAAATTTTTTTAATCATTTAATTTTAATCAAAATTTTTTCAACTAAAAAAAAGGGAGCGGAGAAAACTCCCCGGGGAGTTCCCAAAAATAAAAATTTTACACGAGGGGCCCCAATAATTTACCCCAGCGTCCCAAAAGGGGAACCCCCAAAAAGATTCCCCAAGTAGTAGTTTTTTCAATCTAAAAATTCGGGCCGGGTTTTACCCCCTGAAAACCCTAGCGAATAACAACTGCAAAAAGCAAACCAAGCAGCAAAAAAAAAAAATTTTTTAAAAGTAATACAAATCGCACCACACCACACCCCACCAAAAAACAACACAATCAAACTAAAATTATTATTTTTGCGGGATTTTGTTTTTGGGGGGGGGGTTTTGCAACAAGCCCCTAAAGCCTACTTTGCAAAAAAACAACAACCCCCCAAAAAAAAAGTAAAAAAAGGGGAAACCCCCTTTTGCAAAAAAATACAACCCCCTCTGTAAAAACCCTTTTAATAAATGTTTTTTTTTAAAAATTTTTTTAATACTGGTTTTACAAGCTAAGACTGGGTTTTTTATAAAAAGTTTTAAAAATAATAAAGCCAGTAAAGGAATCTTTTTTAAGCTAGGGAAATTTTTTTGTAAAGTATATTTAAAAATATTAATAATTTGTTAATACTAGTTAAAACTTAATTTAATAAATATTAAAATCTTAATTAATACTTTAAAAAACTATTAAATCTTTTTAATCAGCCAAGGGGCTCCCGGTGGTCATAGCTAATTTTTAAAAAAGGGGATTAACAAATTTTGCTTGTATTTTTGGGTCTGGGGATTTCTTTTAAAGCAGTTGTTTTTTTTGATGAAGGAAAAACCAGATTCGGGTTTTGTGATAAAAAACTTTTCCTTCAAAAAACCCCGTGGTTTTTTCTGTTTTAATATTTTTTTTTAAATTTTTTTTACTTACACCCCTTTGCTTTTTTTTTTACAAAATCCCCGGGTAGAAAAGCAACATCTTTTCCCGAAACCCCAAAATTTCTTGTAATCTCCCATTAATTTTTCCCCACTTTCCCCAAACATTTTTTTTCACCATTGAATGTAAAGGCAACTTTGGGTATCCATGTTGTAACCCCCTTTACCCCCTTTGGGGTACTCCCCTCTAATCCTTATAATTTTTTCATTTGGGGGTGTCCAGAAAAAAACTATCATTTTTGTGAAAAAAGACATTTGAAATTTGGACGGGGTTTTTAAAATAGTGACAGAAAAATTTAAGCATTTAATTCCCGGGGGGGGCTCTTTAAAAAGGGGAAAAACCCCAAAAAAACAAACCCGGGTTGCCCCAACTTCAAATCGTTTCTTCATCATAACGCCAACCGGGGTGTCACTAAACCTCCAAAATTTTTGGGATTATTTGGGGAACCCCGCTTATTTGCTTGTTTTTTTTTTTTTAAAAAAATTTTAAATCTTTTCGATTTTACTTCCCCATCGTTTCCCCCAAAAATGTTTTATTGTTTTAAAAAAATCTTTTTTTGAAGCGTCAGTGCCTTTTTTTAAAAACGTTTTTTCATGGTTTTGGTTTTCATGAAAGGCTTTGGTTTGAAAAAAAATTTTTCGGGGGAAAAACAAAGTTTTTATCCGTTCTTAGTAAATTGTAACACCCCCAATGACAGACTTTTTGTCTTGTTCAAGGGTTAGGCACGGGTTTTTGGGGCCCGGGCTCATTTTTTAAACTTTCTCCCCCTAGAAAATAAAAATTTGAAGGTCATGCAACTCCAGATAATTATCCCTTCAAAAAGGGGTTTAAACCTTTTTGGGTTTTGGGTTTTAAGGGTCTAAAAAATCCGACCCCCCTTTTTTCTTTTTAAAAAATTTTTTAAAAAAGGGTGGCCTACCGGGGCCCCCCCATCAGTTTTTGGGGCCAAAATACTTAGATATTTTTGGGGGGGTTTTTTTATAACGGGTAAAATACTTTTTTGCTCTGGGGGAATTTTCGGGGCCTTTCAAAAACCCCCCCTACCCGTCCCAAAACCTAAAAGGATCCAGATCCTATTAAGTCAATTCAATTTTTTTAATTCAAAAATGCATCCCAAGAAACCCGGGGGAAATTACTGTGACAATCTAGGGCCAAAATTTTAAAGCAATGGATCGAAATTTTTAAAAAACATCTGCCAAAAAAAACACACCCCTCAAGTATTATCGTGAAAAGTTTCCCCCATTTTTTCCCTTGGGAAATTTTGCCCGGGTTTTTTGCGTATTCAATCCGTAAAATTTTTCCTTTTTTCAAAAACTAGAAAAGAAAAACGCCTTAGGGGGGAAAGACTTTTAAAAAACCCCCCACGGCCCCCTTTTTTTAAGAAGACCCTTTAAAGGGCTAAAGATGGTCAAATATTTTTTTGGGTTTTTGGGCTTTTTTTGAGATTTGCAAAAAAACAAAAATTGCATCAGATGGGGCAGAAACATAGAAGGATAAACTCTACAAAAAGGGATGTATTTTTTTTGATATTTTTGCAATACAGCTAAAACCCCTTTTTAAACAGAAGTTTTGCTTGGGTTTTAAAAGGGGAAATCGAAACCCCGTAGTTTTTGAAAGAAGATACTTTTCCCTTTTCGGGGGTTTCCGATTGAAGATACAGCCGTTTGTGCTTTCCCCCTGAATTTTTTAGTAAGGGATTCCCTGGTCTCTTTAAATTCACCTAATAACTTCATTTTCTTTTCCCCAGGGGGGGGGGTTTATAACGTTCTTCTCTTGGGTCATCTTAAAAGTCTGAAGGTTTTTGATTGGGGAATTGATTGCAAGGGGTTTTTTCTCTCCAAAAAAACGACCACTCTCGACCCCGTAAATCTCCCCTGGTGTGTCCGCCATCTACCAACACAACCCAAAGCTTTTAACAATCTATCGGGGGGAAAAAGGGTTTTTTTTTGTTTTCCTTTTTTGGGGGCCCTATAAACCCCAAAATTTTTTAAAAGTCAAAGACAACGTAGGGGGGCATTTGCATTTGGGGGTACATTTTAAAAAAATTTTTAACCCCGGGTTTTTTTGGGGTAAAATTTTTTTTTTCATTTAAAAAAAATTTTTATGGGTTTTTTATGACGGGGCCGTTTTTAGATTTGGGGTTTCCCGCCCAAAACCCCCTTAAAAACTCTTGGTTTTAAATTTTTTTTTTGATTGGGTTTTAAAAAACTGCAAATTTTATTTTTAATACATAATGCTTTTTTGAACCCCTCTGCAACAGAATCAAACTCTGATTCCAATTTTCCCCAAAAAATGGGGTTCGGGAAGATCCAAAAGGTTAAAATTTTTACTATCCCCCCGGGGGAAAAATTACGGTTATTTTGGGGTTTTTTCTCTTCAAACGGCGATACTTTCTACGCTCACTGGGGAAAACTTTATTAAATTTTACTCAAAAATAAAAAATTTTTAAATTTGGGAAATCCTCTCATTAATTTAAAAGAATTAAGTGCCCGAAACACACCACAAAAAACACAAGTTGTCTGAATTTTGTATGTTTTTTTTACTTTCCCGTTTTTTTAAAATAACTCTTTGGGGGAAAAGGGGTTAAAATTACCGGGCTAAGGAAGGGATTTGGTTTTTTTAATTTATTTGAACTGTTCCCTTCAACCACCAAAACCCCGCAATTTTTGCTTTTTTCCTTCATTTAAAAGTGTAACAGTAATCAGCCCCGCCGGGGGAAAGGGGTAATAGCTGATTTTTTTCTTCCCAGTTGAAACCCAGACTTTTTATATACCCTCATCGGGGTTTTTAAATTAAAAACAGAAGGCCCCAAAAACACTTTTGCGGGGGGCAATTTTGAAAGGGAAAACCCTGGGGTTTTTGAAAAAACATTTTTTATTTTTCCCAACGTTTTGGTTTTAAAAATGCCATTTTCAATTTAAAAGAAATTTTGGGTTAATGAATTTTTTACTACTCAACACGTACTTTGGGAAAAGGTTTTTCAAACTCGCTCACTTGTTCTTTTTTTTAACTAAAAAATATTTAAAGTAAATTAAAAAAAAATAAAAGAAAAGGGGGAAAAAAAAAAAAAAATGCTTTTTTTTTCTTTTTCCCAAGGTTTTAATATTTTAAGACACCCTAATTTTAAAAAAACCGCCCCCAATAATTTTTGCTTTTTGAATCACTACAGTAAAAATTTAACTCTTTATTGTTCGTTAAATATTCACTATGTTTTTTTATAATTTTTTTAATCTTCTCAAACCCAATTAAAAAAAATCAATTTTAAAAACTTTCATCGTTGGGCAAATATTTTTTTTCCCTTTCTATTAAAATCATTTTCAATTCCTTTTTTGGGCCCCCCTTTTTTTAAAATTTAAAAATTAAAAAAAAAAAAAAAAAAAACCATATTTAACGGGGGGTTTTAAAATGCATTTCCCATTGTTGGGGGTTAATTTTTTTTAAACCCCCAGAAAAAAATTTTTTAAGAAAAAAAACCGCCCAACATGGGAAAAAAATAGAAATTCGCCGAAACTATTACAACCTTTTTTTTGCTCTGGCAACAAAGATTACTGATTAAAAACAAAATAACAGCTTTTATTTGATTTTTTTTTAAATTTTTTTTTTAGTTAAAAAACATGAGCGAAAAAAATTTTTTAATCATTTCCACCTCCCGTAATCCGGCCTTTTTATAGGATTAGCCTAGCAAAAAACATTTTAAAAAATGAGGCCCCCTGTCTGGGGAAGGGGTTAAAGACATTGAGGAGGTTTTAAAGGGGTTTTAGCTTTAATAATCCCGGGGGTTGGGCCTTTAAAAAAAACTTTTTTTGCACGGGGTTTTCCCAAAAAACCCAAATGCTTTAAAAAGATTAATGCATAGAAATTTTTAAAGCTTTGGGGAGTTTGGTTTTTATAAAAAAAATTTTTTTATTTAAAAAAGATGTCTGGAATATTCTGAGGGGGGGGGGGCTTTTTTTAAATGCATTGGCTTTCTCGGCAGCAATTAAAATTTTTTTTAAAATTTTCGGTCTGAGGGAAAAAAAACCCCCAAAACAATGAAATTTAGCAAAGGCAGAGACGTTTTCGAGAAAAGAGGATTGCCCCCATTAGTTTTTATTAAAAAAAATAAAAACAGGGCATAAAGGCACACTTTTTCAGCGTTATAACAAAAAAATTTAAATTTAAATTTTTACGGGGAAAAATTTCTAACATCGTCCCCCCGGCCCAAATTCTACTTTTAAAAAACCACCTGGGATCAAAAATGGGGGAAAGGGTTTTAAATTATGGGGTTTTGGGAGCAATCTTCTTTTTTGGGCATATTCAACCCCAAAAACAATATTTAAAAAAAGTAAAAAAAAAACTTTCCCTTTTTAGGGCCCAACGAATACAAAATATATTATTCCCCCTTTTGGGGGGGAATTGGGGAAAGGGGAAAAAACCGTATTAAAAACTAAAAAAGCTCTATTCTAAATTTCAAAGCAAAAGACGGGCTTTCAAAACAAGCGTTTGGGGAAAATAATCCCCCCCCCCCAAAAAAAGAATAATAACCCAAAAATTCCCTTTAAATTTTTTTTCCTAACCCACCCCCCAGATGGACTTTTTACCTTCCGCTAAAAAATTTTTGAAGAAAAAATTTAAGTATCCTGACTGTTGTTGACATGGTTTCAAGGTAAAAAAAACCCTGACCTTTAAAAAAAAAACCCAAATTTTTTTGGGGCTGTGGCTTTAAAAAAATTTAATAAATGCTTTCCATTAAGTACCCTGGGGATTCGGTTGTTTGGGGAAAAAATTTTTTAAAAGGGGAGTTTTAAAAAAATTTTTTTTTAAGCCCCCGGGGTTACAGTTAAGGGGGGGGGTCCAGAAACCATCGCTCCCAGGTCTATAAAAAATTTTTTAAAAAAAAATTTTAGCTGAACGTCGTTTACCACAATTAAAACATAGAGACCTTTTCAAAACACGCAACACAGAATGGGCCCCCGAATTTCCCGCATCTTGCGTGCCATAACAATAAAATTTAAAAACAAGGGGCCCTTTAAACCCCTTTAAAGCGATCCCAAAATTTAAAAAAAAATTTGGGAAATTTTGAAAAACCAACCCCCGGAAACAAAACTCTTGCCTTTTGGGCTAAAAAAAGATATTGTAAACTCCGGAAGGCAGAGGGGAATTTTTTTAAAATTAAAACCACAACCCTAATTTTGGGGGGTAAAATTAATGAATTTTTAAAAAATTATAAAAACAGCCCCTCCCTGTTTTTTTTTAAAAAAAACTTTTTCTTCTACTCAAAAAAAACCCGCTCCAAAGATCTTTTTTTCCAAAAAGGGGGGCAAGTTTCCCCAAATTTATCCCGATTAAAAAAAAAAAAAAAAAAAAATATTTATTTTTGTTAAACTTAAGATTTATTTTTTTTTTTTTTTAAACCCTTTTAATTTTTTTTTTTTTTTAATTTTTTTTTTTAGTTTTTTTGGGTTAACTTTTGTTTGCTTTTTTTTCAATGTTTTTTTGGTTTTTTCAGTTCTAAATTGTTCAAAATAAAAAATTTTTTCCACCCCTTTTAAAATTCTTTTTTTTGGGCGTCGAATCCTCCCCCTGGGGGTAAGGCCTCAAATTTTCACTGTAATGTTTTATCCTGCCCAAACTTTCTTATTTTTATTTTTAAGGGCAAAAAAATTTTTTTTATGCTAGGGGGCAAGGAATGTGCTTTTTGTTTTGTTTTTGGCGTTTAAAATTTTTTTTAAAACACACTTCAACAAACATAGCACCTAAACCCAAAAAACCCTTCTCCCTAAAGCTAAAGACTCGCTCCGGGGCCCCCTTTGCTAAAAAACAAAGCCGACCCATTAAATTACCTCGCTACACTTTGACCGGATTAAAAAAAATATTTTTAAAAATTTGCTTTTTTTCTAGTAAACCCATACTTACCAAATCCTTTCTATTTTTTCTTGAAAAACATTATTTGCTCCCAACCAAAACTTTTTCCCCCCCCATCCCCTTTTTTTAAATTTTAAAATTAATTTTTTTAAAATTTTAAAATTAAAACCCTTTTTAATCTCCTTATTACCCCCTTTTTTCAGAAATTTTTCAATAAAACGCAAAAAAAAAACTACTTTTAAAGAAAAAAAAATCGATATGTTATTTAAATATTGTCAACCATCACAGAACTTTGGGCAGAAAAAACAGAAAAAATTTTTTTTCATCCCGTTTTTAGTAATAACAAAAAAAACCTAAGAGGGCCGCCCAAATTTTCAGACTTTTTTGTAAAAACCTCTGATTAACGTATGCTCGGGGAAACTGATTTAACCCCCTTTGGGGTTTAAAAAAAAAGCAA
Source organism: Conus canariensis (assembly GCA_033310375.1). NCBI lineage: Eukaryota > Metazoa > Mollusca > Gastropoda > Neogastropoda > Conidae > Conus > Conus canariensis. The sequence goes on from JAMYXO010000772.1 coordinate 30,826, forward strand.
AAAGCCCCTTTTTTTCTAGCATGAAATTTTAGTTTTGGGGTTTAAAATCTAAGCCGACGGTGTCCCCCCCACTTCAAAAAGGACTTTTTCTCCCCAGCAAAATTTTTCAACCCTGCTTATTTTTTCAATCTCTTTTTCTTTTTTAACCACTGGGGTGCAAAAAGGGTCCTTCTTTTAAACTTTTTAAAAAATTTTATTTCTTATAAAAGGGGACATGGGGGGTTTTGTATTTCAAACTTTAAATGCCAGTTAATGGCAGGAATTTTCCCCAGGCATTCTCCCCTTAAAAAAAGTTTGTATTCTTTCCAAAATCGTTTGCCCCCTTGATTTCTTATCTTTCCGGGGGAGATAAACTGTCTTTTTTTTTCAATTTTTATTCGTTGAAAAAAAACCCCCTCGCCGGGGACTAAATCCATAAAAAAATTTTCCCCCCACCCTTTTAAAAAATCAGTTGTATCTGCTAAAACTTTACCTACTAAAAACATTTGGGGCTAACTCTGCTTTTTATTCGGGGGCCCCCAGACTTCTTTTTTTTATAAACAATTTATTATAAACAATCTATAATGTCACTGTAATAAATAAACTGTAATAACAATCTATAATAGAAAAACTATAATAACAAACGATTTAAAAATGCGGCCCGCCTAACATATTTACGTCTTAAATTTTTTTAGTGCTCTTTATTTTTTTTTTATTTTCCTTTTTTGGGCCCAAAATTTTTTTTTCACTTAAACTTTTTCAAAACCCCCCCTTGCCTTAAAATAAAAAAAGATGACTGTTTTTAAAGGGGGCCCGATCAAAAGTTTTTAAGACGCATTGATTTTTGATTTAAACCCAAACAAAACAAAGGGGGGGTCTTCCGAAAAGGGGCCTTAGCAGGGTCCTTCTTTTTTTTACAAGTCTTGTTCGAAAAACATCTCAATAAAAACGCGGGGGTTTTCCCCAAAAAATCCCTATAGTAATTTCTAAACCCTTTTTGCTTTCATGGGTTTTCAACTAAAAAAAATTTCCGCTGTCCAAACAAAACTCCTTTCTTTTAAACGGTGCTTGGGGGTTGTGAAAATTAAAAATGTACTCAAAGAAATGGGTAGACTTTTTGGGAAAACCCAAATAAAGCACGAAACTTTTTCCCACCCCAAAATCCCCAAAAAACAAACATGCTCTTTAAAAAATTTAAAACTATTTTTTTTTTTTAAATTTGGCTATTTTTTTCATTTTTTTTTTCAATTTCAGGGGCTTTCTAAACCACAAAAAACGGGCTTTGTATCTGGCCATTCTCCTCCCTTCCTTATTAATCAAAGAGTATCCATCCCCCCCCCTTTTTTCCCCCCCTTTGCATTTTTGCATACGTATCAAAATCCCCATAGTCCATATTTTCTTTGAAAATTCTTCAAAGTCTTACATCGTGAAGGTAAAGGGTTTTTTTCACAATGATGGGGTGTGGGGTTTGGGTCTGCTCCCCCCGCAAACAGTTTTTTTTTTTTTACAAATGTTTTCGGAAAAAAATCCACCCTGATCAACGAAAAGGCTTCCCTTTTTCTTTTCAAACAATGCTCAATTTTGGATTGTAAAACACCTCAGATTTTCTCTGAAAAGGGGGGGGGTTTAGTAAACAAAAAAACCCCCTTTTAAACCCTTTTAAAAAATTGCATTTTATTCCAGCGGTGTTTCTTGTTTTTTTAAACGTGAGGGTGTTTAAAAAACCTTTTTTAAAAAAACAACCCCCTACTTTTAAAACGATTTAAGTTTAAAATTTTACCATTCGGGGTTGAAAAAACTTCAAAAAAATTTAAAAAGATTTAAAGAAAATGTAATCTGCCGGGTTGGGGGCATCGATAAAATAACAGACCCCCTTTTCATTGAATGCATTCGAAAAATTTTTCTCTTATGGCCCCTTGGGGAAATTTTTATGGGGTTTTTTTAAAATTAAAAAACCCAGGGATGAAAAAATTTTTTTAAGCCGCGCTTTTCCCTTTGGCCCCCCCCCCCCCCCGTCTCCTTTCAAATGCGCCCCTTTTAAACCTGTGTTTTTAAAACCCTTGGGTTTGGGGTTCCCCCAAATTTTTTGTTTTTTTTTTCTTTCTAACCACAGATCAAATAAGATTAAAAATGTCCCTAAACAGGGGAAAAATTTTTTTACCTTTTCCCTTTAAAAAAACCCCTATTTTTAATTTATCCCCCCCCCGGGGGAAACAACACAGTAGCTTTTGGACCCCGCCCTTTTTTTATTTTAATGACACCGGGGATCCTGGCTTTTTAAAAAACGTCGGGGCCCCAATCAAAAAAAACTTACTGTTAACATTTTCCTTTGGGGGGGGCCCAAATTTTTGGGGTTATTTACAACGGGCCCCGCCCGTCTTTGCCTTTTATGCCGGGGGTTTCCTTCGTTTTTTAAAAATTTGGAAAAAAGGGGCGCAGCCGTTGGGTTTTATTTTTTTTAAAACAAAAAATAATTAAAATTTTAAATATTTGGCGAAAATTGACCATGATCCTAAAAAAAAAGATGAAGATTTTGAACCCCCTTTGTCCTATTTTTGAAAAGAAACAAACTAGGGCCCTTTTTTAAAAAAGAACTTTAAGCGCACCACCAAGGATAGGATTAAGTCCAAAAAAAAATTTTTGGGTAGAATTGAATCTTATAAACCCTAGGGGGGAGAGGGGCCCAAAAAATTAAATTTCCCAAATTTTTTAACAAAAAAAAAAATCATTTTTTTGTAAAACAGTAAAGGAAACCTTTTAAGGGGGTTTCTACAAAACCCCCAAAACCCCCGTTTTTAAAATGGGGCACATTCTAGAAACCCCTTTGCGACCAAAAGGGGGTTAAACTTTTTGGGGATCAAAAGGGCGATTTTTTTTTTACAAACTTGGGAAAAGGGGTTTCCAACCCAATCTAAATGCAAAAAATACCTCTCAAAAAAGCCAAAGAACAGTTAAACAATAGCAGAACTTGAGAAAGAGGTTTTTAAAAAGAAACAATTTTAAAAAAAAATTTTTCATTCTCATTAACCCAGTCAAAGAAAATGGCGGTCCTGAAGAAGAACGCTTTACAAAATTTTTTTCCTCCATTTCTGAAGTGTCACAAAATTTTAAAAACTCTTAGTAACTCCCGGTTTATGTGCCACGGAAAAAAAAGGCGAGCAAAAAAAAAAACTTTTAAAAATTTGGGGATTAGATAAGAGATAAAAAGAAAAAAAATAAATGGGGGAGGGGGAATATTAAAAAATTTGGGGGAAATAAAGGCTAAATCAGGCAAAATACAGGATTAAGGGGTAAAAAAGAAAAAACAGGTTAGGGGGGGTTGTTACAAAAAAGAAAAAATAGCATCCCCCAAAAGGGAGAATCAGGAAACATAAACAGAATACTTTATGAAAATACACTTTTTAAAAAAAAAGGGGGGTTTCAAGAGCGGGGGGGGTTTTAAAAAATTTGTTTTTAAAATTTAAGGGGCCCTTGGGTTTGCTACTCTACACTGGTTTATGCATTAACCGCATTTACCCCCGGGGGCCCCCACTCCCCCAAGCCTCACCCGTAAAAAATTTATTAGAAACAATTGGGGGCATCTACAAAAATTATTAAAGAATTAGTTCAAAGCCTTGATCCTGCGCTAATACATGTGTTTTTGGGTTTTTTTTTTACCAAGGGAAAGTGGGGGGGGTTTTATGGCTGACCAAATGTGGGAAGTTAGAGTGCGGTCCGTTTAAAATTTTTTTTTTAAATAAATAGGGTAACCTTAAAATTTTTAAAAAACAAAAAGGCTTCTTTTTTGCTAGTTGTCTGTGGGGGGGGTAATCAACGGGGGGACTGCTTTTGGCTGCTTAAAAATTGGGGGGGGCCTTTTGCGGGGTTTGGGCTAGATACTTTTTTAAAAAAAGGGGGGGGGGGCCTTGTGTTTAAAACTTAATTAACCCCCAATTTTGACGTCTCCCCCTATAGTTTTTATTTTTTTTAAAAATTTTGTATCAAACCAAAATGCAGTTTTAAGGGGCAAAGGGGAATGTTATAATCCATGACCAACAAAAAAGTCAACCTTTGCCCCAAACGGGGAAAGACTTTTGGGGACCTTTGGTTTTTTCTGGAAGGGAAAAACAACAGCAAGTTTTAAAAGCACTTCAAAAATTTGGGTAAAAATTGTTTTTTGGCGTCAAAACCTTAATTATCCACTATCTAGATTGGGGCCCTTTCTTCCCCTAATAGACCCCAAAAACCCCGTATTGGGGTTTTTTAATTTTTGGGACCCCGGGGTTTTTTGGGGCCCTTTATTTTTCTAGAAAAAATTTTTCCCAAAAAATTGGGGTTTTTTTCAAATTTATCCCAATCAAAATTGGAGTTTTGACAAAAAAAAGGGGGGGAGGGCCCGTATAAATTTTTTTAAAATTTTCTCCTCCCCCCCCCAAAAAACAAGTCAAAACCCATTGGGGGCTACTTTTTCTAAAGTTATTTGAAGGTTAAGTTAAATTCGTTGCAATTTTTTTTCTATCATTTTGTCCATTCTAAAATGGGGTTAAACGCTTGTCATTTGGGGGGGGTACTTGTATTCTTTTTTCGGGGAAAACGGGTAAAAAAAAAGAAAAATTTTTATACTGGGGCCTTATAAGAGGGGGGGTTTTTTTAAAGGGGTTTTAATTTAAAAAAACCCAAAACCATGGGTTGGGGAAAAACTCAAAAAATTTTAATTTATTCTGGAAAAAAAACCATGGGTATTTTACCATGCGAGGGACTCACACTCTTTATTGGGGATTTAAAAATCTATTAGGGGTTTAAAAATCCCACTAAAAAAACCAAAAATTACCATGATTTACCACTAAAGGGCCCAAAAATTTGGGGTCAAAACCCCCCCCCCCCCCCTACATCGAAGAACCTTTCATTATTTTTTAAAAGGGTTTCCCTTTTTAAATTTTTTTAAAAAAAATTTAAAAAAGGGTTTCCCCTTTTTAAAAAATAAAAAAACAAAAGGGTTTTTTTTAAAGTATTTCCAAAATTTAAAAATAGGCCGGTAAAAAGGGGGTTTTCTCTAAAAAATTGGTTTTTTAAATTTTAAAGGGGTTTTAAAATATCTAAAAAACTCAAATAACGGGAAAAAAATTATAATAAAAGGGGGGAATCAAAAAACCCAAAAAAAAAAATACCAAAAAAGGGAAATTTCGCTTTTGTTTTTTAAAGAATATTTTTCGAATTGGGTTTTTGCAAAAAAATTTAAAAAAGAAAAACCTCAAATTACGAGAATTTCCAAAAAAAAAAAAAAAGAAAACACTTTTCCAAAAGGGCCCTTTCAAATTTTGGGTTTCCCAGTACTAAATTTTAAAAAAATTTTGTACAAAGAAAACATCTACAATTTGAAGTAAGGAAACCCTGTGATTTTTTTTCTTTTTAAACCCATTTTTTGGGCCTTTTTCAGATTTTTAAAAAAAGTACCAATTTTTTTTAAAGGGAAAACCTCTACTTTTAGTTTCTACCTAAATTTTAAAGGGGGGTTTTGCGATTAAAATTTTAAACACTTTTTTGGGGGAAAACACCTTTAAAGAATTTGTTGAGGGGGGAAAAAAATTCCCGTGTGTGTAAAAATAACTAACCCCCAAAAAGGAAAAGGGCCGGTTGTTTGTTCTTTTTTTGTTTTTGGTTTGAGATAAAATTAATAGAAAACAAAGTAAACCCCCGATTTTTTTCCAAAAGGGAGACGGTTTAAAAACGGGGGCCCAAAAATTTTTATTTGTTTTTTTCACGAAACCCCCTTTTTAAAATAAAGAAACGCCAATTTTGGGGGGTTTTTTTGTTAATTTTGATGGGAAAAAGGGGTTTTTAATTTTTTACAAAAAGTGCAAAATGGGGGGGATTTTTTTTAAAAAGGGGGTTTGGGGGGAAAAAAAGATGGTGAAATTTTTGCCCGCAATTAACATTTTCTCCCCCCCTCTCTTTTTTCCCCCTTTTCTCTCCTCTCTCCCCTTTTCCCCTCTCCCCTCTCCCCTTCCTTTTCCTCCTCCTCCTTTTCTCTACCTCTTTTTCCTTTTTCCCCCATTCCCAAACCCCACCACCCTTTCCACGGGCCCTCTGGGCTCTTTAAAAAACCTTTGGCTTTACAAGGGGGGTTTTGTGGATGTTGAAATCCCTTTTTCGCTTTTTTTTTTTTTTTTTGTCGCCGAGGAAGCATATTGGGGAAAATTTTTTGTCCCCTTTTGTGTCGTGCATTAAAACCTTTCGTTTCTTCACCTTTGTTTTGGGGGGCTCTTTCTTTTTTGTCGTGTTCCAGTAACGCTGCATTGGGGTTTCATTTGCCATTAGTTTGGAGAAATCCATCCACACAGATTTTAAATCCTCTGGGTTTTAAATCGGAGCCCCCCTTTTTTTTTTATAGTTTTCTTTTTTTTTTTTTTTATAGTTTTTTGTTTTTTTTTTTTTTTTTTTTTTTTCTTTTTTTTGTTTTTTTGCCCTGTCCCACACCGTAATGTTACGGCTAATTGACACTGCCACAACAAAAAAGAATCTCAAAACACTAAAAAACATTGTTTCTGCGATTACAACTGTTATTTTCTTTTTTTCTTTTTTTTTTCTTTTTTTTTGTGTTTAATTTGTAATAATTTTTTCATCTTTTTCACTCATCATTTCTGATTTGTTGTTTTTTGCTCACCCTCACATCCTTTGCTTCAAAAGAAAAACAAAAACAAAAACAAAACAAAAGTAAATTGTTAAAGCTACGATCTTCGGACGCATATTGAGAAAACGGGTTTAAAAATGCCTTGTGCAGCGGGAAATTTTGGGGGGGACAACGTGCAAGACCGGGGGTTGTTTAAAATTTTTTCAACGACCTAGGGGCGCTATACCGCCCTGGAAACCACCCCCGTCCAGCGGGAAGTACCTAGTTTTACCCACCTTGTCGCTCAGGCGAACTTCATGAATTTCCCTGGTCCAATGGGTTAGAAACAAAGTGGACGCGTTCATTCAGGCATTTTGGTTGTGTGTAGGAAAGGGGGGACACTGCCTGTCTTTCGCTTCACACCAACTCCACATTCAAAAAACGCCCGCAGCACGCGCACTCCGCAGCAATGGCCCGGTTTTAATTCAAGACATGTACCAATAGGCCTACTAAAACTTTCCAACATGCAGTCAAAAGGGGAAGGGGTAAAAACCCAAAACAAAACGAAAACCAGGCCACAAGAGGTGTGACACAAAAACTCAGTTCAATGAACGAAAAAACCCTATGGGCAAAAACAGTGTAAGGGGTTTACCCACACTTTTGAGGGTGGCTTATGTGACACTTTTAAACAGTCCTTTCTATTATTTTTTCCTAGAA
>JAMYXO010007743.1:0-11726 GCA_033310375.1 Conus canariensis
GTTGAACGTTTGGAATAAAAAAAAAAAAAAAAAAAAAAACAGCGAAAAATTAGTGAAAGATAAAGCAGAAAAGGGATGTAAAGCAGGAAAGGGCATAACCACAATTTACAAAGAGGAACGGAATGCAAATGGTTTTGAGCAGAAGGTTAAAACAGCGGGGGAAGGTTGGTAAAAGGGAGAGAGGTAGAACAGTGGATTTTGCCCACATGTTTAGTTAAAAACACTAAATGGATAAAAAAGCAGCAATACTTGAAAAAACCATGACCTCAAGCCAAAGGGACTTTACAATTAAAAAGTTGCAGGCATTAAAAAAGGGAAAAGTTTACAATGTAAAAAAAATTTTTAAGAAACGGAATTTGTAAGAGACTGAATGGAAATTTAAGTTGAGGGGGAAACACGGGAGTGGGAAATGATGGGAATAAATGGTGCAGCTTTGAATTCAAGATTAAAAATGGGCCAAAATGTGAAGGTTCACGAATTTTAAGCAAAACTTCCAGTTTCCAAAAAAAAAAAGGAACGGCAGCAGAAGGGGGGGAGGGGGGGTACTGCATGGGGCTGGCAAAAAGTGGTGCGTCCAACCACCCAAGTCCCACCCCCATAAAGGATACAAAAGGTGTGACGGTGATAAACACACCCCCCTCCTCCCCCAAATGAAAAAAGCGACTGCTGTCGTATAGTTTGGGAAACACCTTTCCGCATTTTTCTGTCAGTTTGGAGTTTGGAAAGATAAATTTTTCTCAAAAATCACGTGTCCGTTTTTCTCTGTTACATATAAAGCAATAATTTTCAACCTGTATTGGTGATTTGTGGCATTTTTTGGCTCTAACACATAAAAAAAAGTGTGAATATTCAAGAAGCAGGGAGAAAAAGGGGGGAAGAAATCTAAGGAAACAGAGCATTGGGGGGACAAAGGGAAACAGGGGTTTTTTAAAGGGGGATAGTAGCAAACCGATTTCCCAAAAAGAGAAAAAAAGGAACGAAAGATTTTGGTTAAATTACCAAACTTTTGTGGGAATGTGCCAATTTTTAGGAAGATAAATTTAAAAACACAAAGGGATAGTTAAGGTCGGATTGGAACGCTGAAAAAAAAACTGCAGCGAAAAAATTTGAAAGATGAAAGCACAAAGGATTAAAACAAAAGTGACATAACCTCGATTACAAGAGGAACTGAATGCAAAGGTTTTTTTGAGCAAATGGGGTGGAACAGCTGGGGAAGGGCTGATAAAATCGGAGAGAGGTGAAATGGATATTGACACATGTTTAGTTCAACAGTCAATGGATAAAAAAAGCACAATACATTGCAAATAACCAGTGCCCAAGCTCAAAGGGACTTAACAATTAAAAGTTTGGGCAAGCGTTAAAAATGGAAGTTAAATGTAAATGGAAAAGTTATAGAAAAACGGGAATTGTAAGAGACTGAAGGGATTTAATTTAAGTTAGGTGGAAACCGGGGGATGGTGATAATGCTGGGAGATAAAGGGTGAAAGCTTTGAATTAAAATTTAAAAAAAGGCCCGAAAGGTGAAGGTTCGCAAATTTAAGCAAAACTTTGTTTTTCCCCAGAAAAAAAAAGGAAGGGTGGCAGAAAGGGGGAGGGGAGGTATGCCAGGGGGAGCTGGCAAATAAGTGGTGCGTCCAACCACCCAATCCCACCTCCTAGGGCATAAAAAAAGGTGTGAGGTGATAAACAAACCCCCCTCCTCCTCCAAATGAAAGAAGCGGACTGCTGTCTGTATATTTTGGGGAAACCCGTATCGCGCATTTTCTGTCATGTTAGAGTTTGGAGAAGATAAATTTGCGAAAAATCATAAAGGGTGTTTTCCCGCTGGTTACATCTTAAACTTTTAATTTTCCCCTCTGTAAAAGTGTGTTTATGGTTTTTTGGCTCCAACACTGATTAACAAAAAGAAAGTGAATATACAAGAAACTCAGAATATAAGGGGTAGAAACCTAAGGAAGCCATCTGAGCTAAAAAAAAAAAAACAAACAAAAAAAAAACCCAATATGCTGATCATGGAAAAGTAAGGTTTTTGATTACGGGAAAGGGAACTACTTAAAAAAAATAAACAGGAGAGATTGGGGGAAAAGGAAAACAGTTTTTGTCAAAGGGAAAATAGTGAAACCCAATGCTAGTAAAAGAAAAGGGGAAAAAATGATTTGGTATACCGAACATTTGTGGGAAAGGCCAATTTTGGGAGAAATAAATTTAAAAGACGAATGGGGTAGGTGGGGAAGGGCGATTGGGAAAGCTGAAAAAAAAAAGCAGCGAAAAAATTTGTGAAAATGAAGGCAAAGGATGAAAGCAGGAAAATGGGGCCAGCCTGATTACAAAAGGAACTGGAAGCAAAAGGTTTTTGAGCAGAAACAGCTGTGGGAATGGTTGGGAAAATCGAAGAGAGGTAAACATGGGTATTGAACACCATTTTGTTCAAAAGCGTCCAATGATAAAAAGCAGCAATACATTGCAAATAAAACCTTGCCTCAAGCTCAAAGGGACTTAACAATGAAGACTGTTAATGTGTGGGAAAAGGGAAGGGGGCGGAAACGCAGAAGGGCAGTGACAATGGTCAAAACTTGACTTTGAAATGGAAGAAAGCCAACGCTGAACCTGGAGCCACAGAAAGGAAACGAAAAGTCTTGCCAAGGGATAAAGCCATGAGAACTGGAGAAGTGGGGAAAAAGAGAAGTTAAGATGGTAAGGGGGAGGTGACAAAAAAGTGTCTAGGGAAAAAGGCAAGAATGAGGCAAGGAGATTGAAAAAAGCTGTAAAGGGGAGTAGATGGCGGGGGGTCTGTACCAGTTAAACGGAATAAGGCAATGGAATAAAAAGGGAAAAAAAAAAAAAATACGAGATTTAACTGGAAGAAGAAATGGAACAAAGAGGGTTTTGAACAGACTGCAGGAACTGGAGTTCTTTCCCAATAAAAGATCAGCATTTTCCCCATGAACCACACACACACACAAACACCCACACAACACACACACACACACACACATTTGACAGGGGCTAGGGTGGCGGTTATGATAGAGAGGGCCATAGCGGGGAAGGCAGTCTAAGAGCTCAAAATATAAACAAAGATAGGGGAGGTCTTTTAGAATAGAAAGATTTGGGACATAGCAGGGAAGAGAGTCATGTCTCAAAAGGGTGTGACAGTGGGTGGAGTGGTTGGTCAGGATACGAAGAGATGGACATGGAGGGAAGCGAGTCTACAACCAAGGGCATGCAAGGCATATCCCCATTCCAGTTTTTTTTTCCCACTTTAGAAAAAAAGAAATGGATGGGAAAATGAAAAAGGGGAATGAGTTGGGGGAGCCATGAAATGCGGAAACGAAAAAGGGTGTGTTTAGGGGGGAGCGGTGTTTTGGGGGGGTTGGGGTGTGTGTGTGTGTGTGGGGGGTGTGTGTAAAAGGTAAACATGAGGCGATCATGGAGTGGGTGTGGGGTGTGGGGGTGTGGTGTGGGTGGTGCGTGGTGGGTTTTCGTGGTGGGGAAGGAAGTGAGGGGAAAGGATATGACACTGGGGTTCAGTGGCCAAACTGGATAAGAGACTGAAAGGAATGAACAGAAGTGGAAAAAAGGAATGAACAGAAGTGGGAAAAGGGAAAGAACAGAAGTGGAAAGGAATGAACAGAAGTGGGAAAGGAATGAACAGAAGTGGAAAAAAGGGTATTTAAAAAAAGGTTTAAACATGGAGGGGGGGTGGGAAGGGGAAAAAGAAGGGGTGGGTGGCCAAAAATGAAAGAAGGACTGGACTGAGTAGGTCGGGTCAGCAAAGGGGGAAAATGGGAAGGTCGGGGGCTACATGGGGCAGCGTGGAAGGAAAACAAAAAAGGAGTGGGGAAAAAAAGGATGAAGGGAGAAGACAAGAAAAACCTTTTTGGGGGAAATCCTTCATTTTAAATTTTGGGTTTTGATTATACCCCCAAACACACGGGCTTCAATTTAGCTGTCATCATTATGATCCACCCACAAAAACAAAGCCTTTTGTGGTCTGTAAAATTTTTATTGTTGCCTTTAAAAAAATCAATCACGAAATAAGAATAATTTTTTTTAAAACTAAAAAGGGAAACAAACAGCATTGTATGTGTTTTTAGCAAACTGTTGATTCTTAAGAATATAAAATTGGGCGTGTCAAACAACCCATTTCATAGATTTTTACAAAAAGAACAAAAGGGGGGCAAAAGGTAATGAAAAGCATTCATTGCCCAAACAATACATCAAAATGACCGGGGCAACAGACACTGACAGGGGACCCAAACCATTCCTTGTTATTTTCAAAAACCTTCCTGACCCATCTCTTTTTTCATCAAATATCTTCCATCGGCTTCATTTCCCCCAAGAGCGATCGTCTCAAGTGATTTTTTTCCTCAGCACACTTCTCTCTTCTTTGTTTTTCGTTTCTTTTTTCCCCTCCTTCCATGAATATATCTTTCTCCTTTACTGCGCTACCACTTCACTGACCTCCTTCTCATTTTGTTCATCATCTTCCCATTTCTGCAAATTTCCAGCCCCTTTTTCGATGTGTGACGCATATTTTGGGTTTTAGCCACGACTTTTGGTCTTTCATTTACTTTTCCCCAGTTCCCACCCTCCTTCCTAAAAGCTTGCACGTCCCAAAGCGCGGGATCCTTACAAAACAACAAGTCAAGCGATATTGGTGTTAAAAAAAGCCCAAAGGGTGGGTGTTCTAGGAATAGGATAATTTACAAAAAAGCCCAATATCAATACGTGTCTTGTGAACTGTGGAAGAAGGGAAGAATACACTTTTCCATTGGTGGAGCAGAAATGAACTCGCTAAATTTTCTGTTTGGAAATTTGGGGCCAGGGCGTCAGGTGAATGGATGAAAACGGGGAACCAATAAATGGAATAGCAGTGAATTGGGAAGTGTGATGGGGAAAAACAATTTTTTTTTTTACCCCCCCCCTTAAAAACATATCAAACTATACTTTATTCAATGAAGTCAAATCATCCCAAAGCCCATCACACATGCAGGAGTATATACAACACCCAAAATGTACGCAATAAGATACATATCCTACCAAGTCCCATAAATGGGTAGCCAGCGATAAAGATGAGCACATCCATTCATGCATCACACAGCGGGATCAGTACCTTTTCACAGGAAAAAACCCAAAAGGATACATGCCTAGGTTTTTTTCTTTCTTGATTTCTTCCAAGATTTTTTTCTCACTGAATCGGTAACAACACAAGGGTTTTGGGTCCTTGGCCCTTATCGGGTTTTCTGTGAAAAAATGCCCACATGCCGGGGAGGAAGGGTGCACACGGAAACGATATCACAGACACCCGTAGGCCGGGGCTCAAGGCAAGGTGCTAAAATCCTTGGCTGGCTGAAGCAGGAATCGAACTCCTGGAGCCACGTTTTGGGTAATTCTGAAAAAAATGAGGGGTCAGTCAGAGGTGCCCTTTTGGCCTTGTGGGCAAATGCAGGGTGTCAAAGGGGAAAAAGAAATCCTTTCCATCCTAAAATTTCTCACGGGGCTTTTTTGGGGCTATGTCCCTTTTTACCCCCCATAATAGAAATAACCTATTAATGAAAGGGTGCTTTTTTCCGTTATCGTTTCGCTTTTTCCATCAATAGACCATTTCCTTTACGTATTATCATAAAAAACTTTCCCCTATTACCTAATCTTACTCCAAACCCACCCCTTTCTCTCCCAACTCTACCCATATTTTCTGCCCCAATCAAGTGAACCCAACTCGTGATGGCAAATTATGCTTTAAATTCGAGGTGGGAAGTGGGTCGGCACTGTACAGGAATTTGAACCAGGGGGGGGATAAATGAGTGGACACCTACCCGATTTAAATGCTCTGCGCATCATGCCAGAATGTTATTCCCTTTTGGGGATCTTTAGCCTAGGGCGTCACTATGGATTTTTGGGTCAGCAGGGGGTTGGAACAAAATTTTCTTAATGAAAAAAAGAATAGTAGCTAAAAGAAATATGAATAATAATCATGGGAAAAAAAATTTCTGATATTATGGCACGAAAAAATTAAAGCCTTAATGCGTAATCGGGAGTCACGATATCGTCTACGGCTTGCAGGGTAACCTGCATGTACGCTATGTTTTAGTCCCTTTGCTCATCTAGACCTTACCTCATTCTTGAGGCGGTGTGCCCCCCTGGAGCGGGCACTGGGGCTGGGTGAGGGAGAACACCAGCTGGGAAAGGGGAGGGGGACCAGGGGCCAGGGTTCCTGTGCCCTCGGGACGTGGGTGTGGCCCTCAACAACATCCTTTTTTCCGTCCAAGGCTCAGCAGAAAAGGTACAGGTTGTTTCCAGGCTAAGGCTCTGGTTCCCATCTGGGAATCGGCGGCTAGGGGGAGGTCTCTTTGTTTTACAACCCTCTCTGGGCCCCTGGCAGGACAGCATACCCTGCTCATGTGGGGTTGGCAGGACACAGTGTGGGTAAGGCTGCCAGAAGTCCTGGGTCCTGATGTGGCCAGAAACCCCCGCCGGCACTAACATAGTCGCCAACCTGGAGAGGGGCTAGATTCATGTAGACGATCAAGGTTCCCCTGGTTAGCTTTTCCCAATCGCTGATGGGGTTTTCCATATTCCAGTCCCAGTGCCTTTCCGTTGTTGTGGGGGAACGTCCCCGGGGGCGTCAATGGGTAGCTTTTGGGACCTCCCAAACAGGGTGAAGGGGTTAACCAGAACAAAGTTTTACAGGGAATCTAAATCCAAAACTTGCTGGGACATAGATGGGGCACATTTTTTTGTGACGGGATTAAATCTGTTTTGACCTAACACCGACTAAGCCCCGGTCTCATACTGACTCTAAGTGCTGAGTGTCAGGTCTATATCTTCCACTGATTTTAGTAATTAACACAGGCTATACAAGGTTATTTCATGCATTGGTCTTTTTATGTCTTTTCAAAGTGGAGGGGTTTGGGGTATCGTTCTACGTATTGTTTCTCCCTCCCTCCCGGCCCCAACACGCATACATATGATGAGCCCCCATCCATTGCAAAGGTTGTTTTCCCCTTCCACGTCTTGTGTACACAAGTGTATACACACGAGGGGAGAGAGAGAGAAGAGAGAGAGAAGAGAGAGAGAAGAGAGAAGAGATGGGAAAAATAAACAAAAACGAACCGAAATTTTTTTAATGAGGGAAAAAGAATAAGCACAGGCAGGCTTGTTTGCATCTTCCCCTCAAAAATGAAAAAAAAATTTCAAACAAAAAAAGCCACCCTCCACCCCCCAACCATTAACCAAACATCCACCTGCGCCATCCTTCCAAGCAATAATAATAGAAATAAAAATAGTAATGAAGATCATGTTAAAAACGATAACTTTACATTCAAATATAAAAACCATGCGCACATATATACATATCATTGTCAAACATTACATCATCAATAGCATGATCTGAGAAAGAAAAATACAGAACACATAATAATCACAAATATAAATAAAGATAGTAAATCAATATTAAAACCCTAAATCTTTTCCCGGGAAGGGGGGGCGTACAACACAATTTTTTTCCCCCTTCCAGATACGCCACGCAATTCCCCTTTCCCTCTATCCCGTGTTTTTGAAACCAAAACCCTCCCGCCCCCCGTAAAAAACACCCACCTCACCCCCATCTACCCCCCCGTTCACAACCAACCCTACTCAAAAAGAGAGAGAAAGGGGGGAAAAGAGAAGGGGAAAAGAGAAAGGGGGCCGGATATAAAAGTAAAAAATTTTACTTACCAAAGGGTCAGGAGATCGTTCATTAATTGCGTCAAAGGGGTGTTTAAATTTGTTTTTAAGACTCGGGGTGCTTGTATTAAAAATCGAAATTTTAATTTAAAAAAAAAATCCCATAAGCAGCCACCAGAGTACAAAAAGCTTTGATTTAAACAGATCATTCTCGGGAAAAGGATTTTATCTTGAAAACAGACAATCTCTTCATTTTTAAAACTATTTTTCAAAACAAAGGGCGCGGTGACATTTTATTAAACATAAAGATAGCTTTTGTTGTAAACTAACCTTCCATTTTAGAGGCAGAATTCCAAATGTTTTAAAATTCTAAAAGTAGGGGAGGAGGGCTTCAGGGGGGATCAGTTTAATGGCACCTATGTAAACTGAATAAAGGGTTTTTTAAAAAATTTTCACTAGCGGAATCCCAAATTTTTGAGGCATAGTTTATGTAAGATTCAACATAGGCATGAAAAAACAACTTACGGCAGTTGAACTAAAAAGTGTTTCATTCTGGAAAGCTGGTAAATCTTTCTGGACACATTTTTTACATAATAACCAAAATATTCGACCATAACAGATTGTTATCGTAATAAAACCTAAATCTTATGGGATCAATTTTCCTCGAGATTTTCGGCCTTTAAATACAAAGGTAATGATTGCTAAAAAGAAAATTTTGACTTTTTTGTCTGGTATAATTTAATAAATATTTAGTTTTTTTGGGGTGGAGTCGCTATATAGAAAGAGAGAGAGAGAGAGGAGAGAGAAGAGAGAGGAGAGAGGGGAAGAGAGAGAGAGATGCAAAGACAGGGGAATTTTTCGGGAGTACAGACGACAGACCCCATAACATTAAAAAGGTCAAATTTGTATACTATTTTGAGGGAAATCTGTTCAATTTTCTCTGATTGGAAATGTTATCCTTTAGCGGGTTTTGGGGGGGTCCCACCTTCCTGTGAATGAGAAGTGCGCTCTTTCTCACGCAGGGGACGGGACTTGGAGGGGCGGACATCGTGTATGTGACGAAGCGGCGGAGAAAGAAAAGGGTTTTGTTCCCCCTCGTTTCGCATGGGCCCAGCCCAAATTGCGGCCCTCGTTTCGACATGGATCCAGCCCCTTTGTTGAAGGGGATTCCCCTTTTGGACCATTCCCCGGGCGGCTCCCCCCCTTTAGACATGGATCCACCCCTTTAAATCTTGATAGGAAGGGGTCCCCTTTGGTGTGATCCATCGCCTCTTCAGACAAATAAAAGGGTTTTTCCATTTTGCGGGGTGTCTTGATGAATGCTGTTTCTATCGCCTCTTCAACATGAGCCCAGCTCTCTTGATGAATGCTTTTCCTTTGCCTCTAAACATGGATCCGCTCTCTTGATGAATGCTGTTGTCTCCATCGCCTTTCAGACTGGAGTCCAGCTCCTTGAATGAATGCTGTTTCATCCATCGCCCTTCAGACATGGAGTCCACTCTCTTGATGAAGCTGTTGCCCATCCATCGCCTTTTCAACAGGGGCCCCCACTCTCTTGATAAATGTGGGGTTGTCCGTCCATCGCCTTTTTAGACATGGGTCCAGTTCTTAAAATGAATCTGTTGTCATCCATCCCCTCTTAGACATGGGCCAGCTTCTTGATGAATCTTTTTGGGTCATCCTCGCCTCTTCAACCAGATCCAGCCTCTTGTAAATTTCTGTTGTCCCCACCCTCTTGAAGGTCCACTCCTTGATGAATGCTGTTTCCTCGCCTCTTCCCCTGGCCCCCTTTGCTGTCCTCAGATCGGTTCCTGTTTCTGTTGTAAACGAAAAAAACAAGTTATCTAACCATACGTAAAGGGGGGAGAGAAAGGGGGGTCAGTAAACCAGCAACGAACCGATTATTTCATCTGTTGGAGCGTGCAAACCCTCATTGGAAAAAAAAAAAAGGGGGGGGGGGGGGGGGGGGGAAAAAAAAGTTGGAGGAAGGGGGTGGGGGAGGGGGAAAATCTTTCACTGCTCCCTTTTCCCACTTGGATACACTGTCTTAAAAGAGGGAAAAAAAAAAGGTCACCAGCTGTACAGCAAAAGATAGCAAATGTCGTGTCTGCAACTAACTTGACACGCATTTGTAAAAGGTTGGTTGTTCGTTGGGGTTTGTATACAAGCTTAATTATTGACGTCAAGGCTCGCTTTCAGTTTACTTGTCGATTCATCAAAATCAATCCAACAAGCGGGGTAGACCAAAGCACGCAGGGGTCTTTTTTTTTTCACACGAAATGAATTTTTTACGCAAAAGGAAAGCAAATGGGAAACTATTTACAGAACACTGGTGATGAGATAAGAGAGAAGGGGGAGAAGAGAGAGAGAAGAGAGAGAGGAAAAGGAAAAGAAACTGGGGCCCGGGGGCCCCAGGGCTGACCTGGGAAGGGGGAGAGTTCTGTGTGGAATGGGGCAAGTGCTTAAAAGTGTAGGGAAAACACTTTTAAATTAGAAAGATCCTGCACATAAACCCTACAAGAAGAAATCCTCCCAGTACAGACATGAGTTTTTAAGCGAGTGGGGTTGGGGGGGGGGGGGGGGGGGGGGAGGAAAAACTTTCCCTTTTCCACAAAATACCAAGTGGCGCCCCGCACACACACACACACCCCACACACACACACACAAAAAGAAAAGGACAAGACGAACAGAGACAGAGAGACAGAGACAGAGACAAGAGAGAGGAGAGAGAGAGAAAAGAGGGGGTGGTGCGGGAGGTGAGTGTGAAGAGGGGGACAGAGAAGAGAGAGAAGAGAGAGGGGGGGTGGTGGTGGTGGTGGGGAAGTGGAGTGTGATGACAGAGAAAAAAGGGGAGACAGAGAGGCTTTCAAAAAAGAGAGTGGAAGAGAAAGACCGGGGGTATTGGGGGAAAGGGGGGAGAGAAAAGAGAGAGAGAGAGAAGAGGGGTGGTGGTGGGGAAGGTAGGGTGTGGACAGAGAAAAGAGGGAGACAGAGAGGTCATTTCAAAGAGAGAGAGGGAGAGAAGAAAGACCGTGGGGGGGATGAAAAGGGTGGAGAAGAAGAGAGAGAGAGAGAGGAGAGAGAAGAGAGGGGGGGGGGTGGTTGGGGGGGGGAAGTGGAGTGTGATACAGAGAAAAGAGAGGGAGACAGAGAGGGCATTTTTAAAGAAGAGTGTGAGAGAGAAAGAACCGTGGGGGGAGTGGAAAGGGGGGGGGGGGAGAGAGAGAAGGAGAGAGAAGAGAGAAGAGAGAGAGAGAGAGAAAGAACGAATTTTTTTTAAAGAGGGAAAAAACGGGGAAAAGCACGAAAGGGTTTTTTACATCCGGCCCCAACAAAGGAAATCTATAGAAAAATACAATAAAATCGGCAAAATTAAAAAAAGAACTAAGTAAACATACATAAACGCTGCAATAGAAAAAGAAATGGTTCACACAAAACAGAAGAAACAAAGCCAAGAAAAAAGAAAGAGAGAGAGAGAGAGAGAGAGAGAGAGAGAGAGAGAGAGAGAGGAGAAAGGAAGAAAAAGACAGAGAGAGAGAGAGGGGGGGGGGGGGGGGAAAAGAGGAGAGAGAGAGAGAGAGAAAAGGGTGGGGAGGGGGGGGAGGGCATCACAAATTTATAGTTATGACAAAATAGTTAAAGGGAAGAAAAAATATACAATAAACATTATCACAACAATGAAATATAACACATTTCTGGAAAAAGAAAAAAAAATCTTGGACAGGCACCCCATCGGTAAGCAAAGACAAAAATTTTCACTTACAACAGCACCTTTGGGAACAATAGTTGGAAACCAGTTGGACAAAAGAGAGAGAGAGAGAGAGAGAGAGAGAGAGGGGAAAAGAGAGAGAGAGAGAGTGTTTAAGAGCATGAACTGAAAATTCCGTCATTAAATTTGGGGATGAATGCGCTTTTTAAAAACAATATATGCGGGGATGAACATCAAGAAGGGGAAATGCGGGTTTCCACAAAAAAAAGCCGCCAGAGTAGTGAAAACTGGTTTTTTAAAAAATTATTCTTGGACGGGATTACAATTTTATGAATAAAGGGGATTTTCATTA
>JAMYXO010007744.1:0-11724 GCA_033310375.1 Conus canariensis
ATTTTATTTCTTTTATGTTTATGGACATATACAATTTTTTCTCTTCTTTTTTTTTATAGACAATTGCAAACTTAGAGACAGAAAGAGGCTCTTTACTACTTGTAGTCTGGTTGAAGCACCCCCAAAAAAGAAAAAAAAATTCTCACTAACTAATTAACTAACTAATTAAATAGCTAGCTAACTGATTAACTAATTAACTAACTGAGTAACTACCTTACTTACTACCTAACTACATGACTGACTAACAAACTAATTAACTATTCTTCACATTTTTTTTTCATTCTTCACATTTTTTCTTTGTTCTGCCTGGATTCGAACCTGCAGCTTTTGGATGGGTGGGCGTCTGAAGGCGTGCCTTTTTCAGACGGATGTCTTACCCCACTGCTAACAGACACCTATTCTACTTTGAGATGTTTATGCCTTTTGAAGTTCACTTTTGTTCCTCCCCAACCAGCAGCTCATTCAAATATTCAGGTGTTTCCTACACAAGTCTGTTGGTATGCCTGCTATGAATCTCCCGTCAACTTTAGAAAGTATGTTGAACTCAGCACTGCAGAACATGACGCTATTCCCGTTCAAAATTGAAAGCAAAGGAAACCACATTGTGGTTGTCCTGAGGTTCGATACTATAACCGATTATTCCCTGTCACGTTACTACCACAGCATCCATGCTGTGTATCGCAGAAAGTGCCCCTTCCAGGTAAACAGGGATAACACTGTGAAACACAGAAGAAGCTAAGGGTAGGCAAGGCAGCCTTTTCATCTCCATCTGGTTTATTTTTGCCAACTCTGCCCAGTTTGTTCTATGCTGCTGATGCTGACAGTGAAAAAAACTTTTTATACTGATAACCATGTAGCTGACAATGATAATCATTTGCCTGCCTCTCTTCCCCAGTCTTTGTATGACAGTCAAAACAATCAACAGCAAATTTACATGAAACTGTGTGGCGTCAATATACAGTTAGTGAAAGTGTGTGATGACTCTGAGAAAAAGTGCGTAGCAGAAACAGATTTCCATATGACTGTTAGAGTAAAAAATACTGAAGGCTATGAAGAGGAAAATAATGCAACCGAACGTGATTCAAAATCGATGCATTTACCCGACACAGAGCACAAAACTAATGTTAGATCAAGCACATGTGGCACAGACAGCACCTAGCTCACTAAAGAAGCTAATGTGCAGCAGCACACAGAATCTTGTCAACAAAACATTCACACACAAATAATGGCAACTATTGAGGAAAGAGGGAAGAACTTGGTCAATCTCCTCCGTGTTTGTGGCGAAGTTAAACACATCACTTCTACCTGGAGCAAAGATGTTGTGAAAGGAAATCCTCACTATGACCCATCGTGACTGTTTTGTTGTAAAGTTGTGAGGTGGACTATTACTATGTGTGATTGACAGTCCAAGGATTAGTTACAAATGTATTTACTACCACGATGTCGGATCCATGTCATGATGAAGGTTTGTAAAGGCCAATTGTACAACGTTCTATCCACATAATTTTCGTGTATGTGCTTCCGTCCTCACTCCATTTCTCCCCTGCCCTCACCCCCTACCCTGTTCCCCCATCCCATTCCTCCATAGTCCGTTTTGTGAAGGGCCTTAATAGCCTAAACCACATAAAACTATTCGCATTCATATTCTCTCTCTCTCTCTCTCTCTCTCTCTCTCTCTCTCTCTCTCTCTCTCTCTCTCTCTCTCTCTCTCTCTCTCTGAAAAGACACAAATTGAATACGTACATAAATTAATACCTAATGAACGCCTTAATAAATAAACAAATAATGAATGAATGAAAAAAAAAATATATATATATATAGTTTAGTAAATAAGTATATCAATAAATAACTAATTTATAGATACCACTAGACCAAATGATCAAAAAAAGAAAGAAGAAAGAAAGGAAGGACAGAATGAAGGTAGAAAGGAAAAGAACCACAAAACGAAGAGAGAATGAAATTGGCAAACAGCACAAATCTATTTAATACCACGATGTTGGATCCATGTCATGATGGAGATTTGTAAAGGCCAATTGTACAACGTTGTTTCCACATAATTTTCGTGTATGTGCTTCCGTCCTCACTCCATTTCTCCCCTGCCCTCACCCCTACCCTGTTCCCCCATCAAATTCCTCCATAGTCCGTTTTGTGAAGGGCCTTAATAGCCTAAACAACATAAAACTATTCGCATTCATATTCGTTCTCTCTCTCTCTCTCTCTCTCTCTTCTCTCTCTCTCTCTCTCTCTCTCTCTCTCTCTCTCTTTGAAAAGTCACAAATTGTATACGTATATAAATGAATACCTAATATACGCCTTAATAAATAAACAGATAATGAATAAGTGAATGTATGTATATATATATATATATATATAATTAAGTAAATGAGTATATCAATAAAGAACTAATTTATAGATACCACTAGACCAAATGATGAAAAAAAAAAGAAAGAAGAAAGAAAGGAAGGACAGAAGGAAGGTAGGAAGGAAAAGAACCACAAAACCAAGAGAGATGAACAAATTGGCAAACAAACCCCAAAGTCTGCATGGTGGGTAACTGAAAAAAATAATTAGTTGATTACTTAATTAGTTAATAAGTTAGTTCTCTCATTCTCAATTTATAACCATCTTCTCATAATATATTCATGGTACATCAGTCCTCTCTGTCTTACATGTCGTTCTTATTTCTTTCTTTATCTTCCTATTTCCATCTCTTCTTTGTTTCTTTGTTTCCTTTTTGTACTCTATTCCTTTCTCTTTTACTCGTTTTATTTTCTTTTATGTTTATGGACATATACAATTTTTTCTCTTTTTTTTTTTTTAAAGACAATTGCAAACTTAGAGACAGAAAGAGGCTCTTTACTACTTGTAGTCTGGTTGAAGCACCCCCAAAAAAGAAAAAAAAAATTCTCACTAACTAACTAAGTAACTAATTAAATAGCTAGCTAACTGATTAACTAATTAACTAACTGAGTAACTACCTTACTTACTACCTAACTACATGACTGACTAACTAACTAATTAACTATTCTTCACATTTTTTTTTTCATTTTTCACATTTTTTCTTTGTTCTGCCTGGATTCGAACCTGCAGCTTTTGGATGGGTGGGCGTCTGAAGGCGTGCCTTTTTCAGACGGATGTCTTACCCCACTGCTAACAGACACCTATTCTACTTTGAGATGTTTATGCCTTTTGAAGTTCACTTTTGTTCCTCCCCAACCAGCAGCTCATTCAAATATTCAGGTGTTTCCTACACAAGTCTGTTGGTATGCCTGCTATGAATCTCCCGTCAACTTTAGAAAGTATGTTGAACTCAGCACTGCAGAACATGACGCTATTCCCGTTCAAAATTGAAAGCAAAGGAAACCACATTGTGGTTGTCCTGAGGTTCGATACTATAACCGATTATTCCCTGTCACGTTACTACCACAGCATCCATGCTGTGTATCGCAGAAAGTGCCCCTTCCAGGTAAACAGGGATAACACTGTGAAACACAGAAGAAGCTAAGGGTAGGCAAGGCAGCCTTTTCATCTCCATCTGGTTTATTTTTGCCAACTCTGCCCAGTTTGTTCTATGCTGCTGATGCTGACAGTGAAAAAAAACTGTTTATACTGATAACCATGTAGCTGACAATGATAATCATTTGCCTGCCTCTCTTCCCCAGTCTTTGTATGACAGTCAAAACAATCAACAGCAAATTTACATGAAACTGTGTGGCGTCAATATACAGTTAGTGACAGTGTGTGATGACTCTGAGAAAAAGTGCGTAGCAGAAACAGATTTCCATATGACTGTTAGAGTAAAAAATACTGAAGGCTATGAAGAGGAAAATAATGCAACCGAACGTGATTCAAAATCGATGCATTTACCCGACACAGAGCACAAAACTAATGTTAGATCAAGCACATGTGGCACAGACAGCACCTAGCTCACTAAAGAAGCTAATGTGCAGTAGCACACAGAATCTTGTCAACAAAACATTCACACACAAATAATGGCAACTATTGAGGAAAGAGGGAAGAACTTGGTCAATCTCCTCCGTGTTTGTGGCGAAGTTAAACACATCACTTCTACCTGGAGCAACCTGATTCTCCCATCATCGCTCGATGTTCATCTTACAAAGACAAAACGAAAATCTTAAGAGCGAAGAGAAAATTAAAAGGGAGTAATATCTTTGTGGGCGAGGATTTCTCCTCTCGCGTTAGGGAGATAAGGCGTGGTCTTTCCCCCCATCTGAAGAAAGCAAGGTCAGAAGGCAAAAGAGCGGCGATGATCTTTGATCATCTCCTCATTGACGGGACAAAGTATTTTCTCGACGACCAAAGCAGATTAGTTGAATCCAGATAGGGGGGTGGCCGGCCACTTGATGAAAATTTGACCTACACCTGTGTGGCAGAAGAAGGTACTGACAAAAAAGCTACACCGGTGAAATCGCCTGTCACTTGTGGCAGTGTCAACGGTGAACCGTTTTTTGTGGGTCAGAGAGGTGAGTCCGGACGTGTGAAAAACACGTGCAAACAAGTGAACGGCACAGCGTGTACAAATGTAAAGAAACCTTTTTCCTTCCTGTTGTGGAATGTGAATGGCTTATATTCTAAACTTACCGACTGTGATTTTATGTCGTTTATTTACGAGTTTGATTTCATATGTTTGATTGAAACATTTATGGACGAATGTCGTGCTGATGTGTTTGTTGGTTATGAAGTATTTTGTAAATCTGCAGTTAAATTTTCAAAACAAGGAAGGCGATCAGGCGGAGTGATTTGTTTATTCAGAAAAGAATTGTCTCCCTTTGTTAAAATCATCGACGTTAATCATTCAAACTTTTGTGTGTTCTTGATCGATAAAAGATTATTTGGAATAGATAAGGATGTTTTGTACTTTTGTGCCTATATACCTCCAGAAGGTTCACCTTTTTATGCCCATTTTGATATTGATAATGGTATTAATTTACTTGAAGAATGTCTCGTTGATTTATTGTTACCTAGGGATGTTTATGTGATAATAAATGGTGACCTCAATAGCAGAACCTCTAACATTTCACAAGACATATCTGTGAACGATGTTCTTGATGAGCATTTCCATAGCCGGCCTCTCAGTATTGATCGACACTCCGAAGATTGTACATTGAATAATTATGGTAAATTGCTACTGAATGTGTGCACTGCTGTAGATCTGTGCATTCTTAATGGCGTGTGTAAAGGTGACCTTGAAGGTCGCTATACATACATGTCTGATACTGGTTCCAGTGTTGTAGATTATTTCATATTTTCTAAAGAACTTTTTGCTCTTTTGTATGATTCATGTATGCTTAATGTTTTAGAACGTATAGATTCTGACCACTTACCTGTATCGCTTTCTATTGCTTTTCCTAAAGAAAATACTGTACATGCCAGTAACAAGATTGAAAAACAGGTTATAGAAAAACTCGTCTGGAATGATGAACATGCTAATTTGTTTCATAGTACATTATGTAGTGATAGAATTCGTACAAAGATAGATGTTGCTATAGATTTATTAGACGCGGATATAAATTATGCGCTAAGTATGTTTAATGATGGCATGAAAGAAAGTGCAGACTGCATGAGAAGGTGTATATATATTAATAGTAACAAAAAACCTTGTGATTGGTATGATAAAGAATGTGATGCTAGTAAAAGAAAAGCCAGGAGGTTACTTCGTATCAGTCGTTGCACTTTAAAGACAGTGGACAAAAATGCTTACTCAGTTGCAAGGCGAGAATATAAACATTTATTGAAGAGAAAAGAGAAAGACTTCAACAATTCTTTAGTTCAAAAACTTGTATCATCTATAAACTGTCAAAAGGAATTTTGGGATACTATTCAGAGGATTTCTTTCAAAAGAAAACAGCCCAGGAATAACATTAGTATTGATACATGGTTTCAACATTTCCAGGCTCTACTAGAATCTGATGTTAGTAACATGTGTGTTGACCAAACACTTGATGTCAACAATGATAGTTATATGAATCGACCAATTACACAAGACGAAGTAGTATTAGCGTGTAGAAAATTGAAAAATCGCAAGGCGGCTGGCCCAGACGGCATTATTGGTGAACTATTTAAACATGCTTCTGATCAGGTAATGCAATTCTTTCTGAAATTGTTTAATATATTATTTGATAAAGGTACTTTTCCAGAAAACTGGACTGAATCAGTTATTTTGCCAATTTTTAAAAAGGGTGATGTTAATAACCCCAACAATTACAGAGGGATCTCTATTAGTGATATTAGTAGTAAAATCTTTGGGACAATTATTAATAACCGATTGCAAGAATGGGTAGAGGAAAATAATATCACAGGTGATTATCAAGCAGGCTTTAAGAAGGGTTACTCAACTACTGATCACATGTTTACTTTGCTTGCACTTGTGCAGAAGCAGTTTTCTTACAATAGGAAGTTATACGTAGCTTTTATAGATTTTGAAAAAGCGTTTGACTCCATTAATAGAAATCTCCTCTGGCCCATTTTGACAAAAAATGGTATTAAAGGTAAACTCCATAGATGTATTAGAAGTATGTATGATAGAGTAAGAACCAGAGTCCGTTGTGGAGCGAAACTTACTGACTATATTAATTGTTCTAGAGGAGTCAAGCAGGGAGATGCATGCAGCCCTATCTTATTTTCTTTGTTTATCAATGAGTTAGCTCTTGATGTAATCAACAATGGTAAACATGGTGCTTTATTATCGCTCGATGCTTTTGAATTGTTTATCCTTCTGTTGGCCGACGATGTTGTTTTGATGTCCGAAACTGTTATAGGGTTACAAACACAATTGAATAGCTTGCACCGTGCTGCTAAATCATTGCAGTTGAAAGTCAACATGGAAAAAAGCAATATCATAGTATTCCGTAAAGGTGGTTATCTAAGTGTAAGGGAAAGGTGGGTATACGATGGTACTCCTATGCCAGTTGTCAATGCCTATAAATATTTAGGAATATTATTCTCAACACGCTTGAGTTTTGTTGGCGCATGCAAAGACCTTTCGAGTAAGGCAAAAAATGTTGTGCTTTGTATCATGAAAAAGTTACATATTCTTAATAATTCTTCATTCATGTTATTTATAAAGCTATTTGATTCTCAGGTTCAACCGATTGTACAGTACGGCTCTGAGCTATGGGGACTAGAAAAAGCTGCTGTCTGTTGTGAATCTGTTCAAATGTTTGCTCTAAAAAGGTTTCTTGGTGTAGATAGACGGACTCCAAATGATCTAATTTACGGTGAAACTAATCGATTTCCCATTTACATTACTTCTGCTGTCAGATGTATCCGCTACTGGCTGAAACTGTTACAAATGGAAGACTTTAGAATTCCTCGTAAGGCGTACAATATGTTGTATGACTTAGACGCTAAAAGGCAAAAGTAACTGGGTGTCCAAAGTGCGCCTTTGTCTGTTTGAATACGGATTTGGATTTGTTTGGCTGAATCAAGGGGTTGGTAATACTAAAGAGTTTGTATGTGTTTTCCGTCAACGGTTGGTTGACTGCAGATGGCAGAAATGGACTGATCATATTCATAACAGTGACAAATTTGATTTCTACAGGAACTTTTGTGATGTTCATGACCTGAAAACGTACTTAACCTTAGATATAGACAGGCACCTAAAACACGTAACAGCAAAATTCAGATTAGGAATATCTGCATTGGCAACTCATTATTTTAGATATCGCATATGTAATAATTATGATTTGTTATGTCCCTTATGTAAAAAATCAATTGAAACCGAATTACACTTCGTCCTGTCCTGTCCAGCTCTCATGAGCATCAGAGAAAAGTTTATTAAGCCCAAATATTACAGACAGCCATCTTTGTTTAAACTGAGCCTACTTTGTTCATCTACTTCTGCAGAAGTTGTTAAGAATTTTTCTTTGTTTTTGTACAAGGCTTTTAAGTATAGAGAAATTTTCACTTCTTGAAATTGCCCTTGAATTATACTTGTCTTGTTCTGTAATTTGGTTTCATGTAGCTATTGTACTTGTGTGTTCACACTCCCCTTCATTAGGGGCCTTGGCCTGTTATATGAATAAATCATCTGAATCTGAATCTGAATCTCTCTCTCTCTCTCTCTCTCTCTCTCTCTCTCTCTCTCTCTCTCTCTCTCCTCTCTCTGAAAAGACACAAATTGAATACGTACATAAATTAATACCTAATGAACGCCTTAATAAATAAACAAATAATGAATGAATGAAGAAAAAAAATGTATATATATATATATATATATATATATATAGTATAGTAAATAAGTATATCAATAAATAACTAATTTATAGATACCACTAGACCAAATGATCAAAAAAAGAAAGAAGAAAGAAAGGAAGGACAGAATGAAGGTAGAAAGGAAAAGAACCACAAAACGAAGAGATAATGAAATTGGCAAACAGTACAAATCTATTTAATACCACGATGTTGGATCCATGTCATGATGGAGATTTGTAAAGGCCAATTGTACAACGTTGTTTCCACATAATTTTCGTGTATGTGCTTCCGTCCTCACTCCATTTCTCCCCTGCCCTCACCCCTACCCTGTTCCCCCATCAAATTCCTCCATAGTCCGTTTTGTGAAGGGCCTTAATAGCCTAAACTACATAAAACTATTCGCATTCATATTCGTTCTCTCTCTCTCTCTCTCTCTCTCTCTCTCTCTCTCTCTCTCTCTCTCTCTCTCTCTCTCTCTCTCTCTCTCTCTCTCTTTGAAAAGTTACAAATTGTATACGTATATAAATGAATACCTAATATACGCCTTAATAAATAAACAGATAATGAATAAGTGAATGTATGTATATATATATATATATATATATATGAATGTATATATATATATATATATATATATATATAATTAAGTAAATGAGTATATCAATAAAGAACTAATTTATAGATACCACTAGACCAAATGATGAAAAAAAAGAAAGAAGAAAGAAAGGAAGGACAGAAGGAAGGTAGGAAGGAAAAGAACCACAAAACCAAGAGAGATGAACAAATTGGCAAACAAACCCCAAAGTCTGCATGGTGGGTAACTGAAAAAATAATTAGTTGATTACTTAATTAGTTAGTAAGTTAGTTCTCTCATTCTCAATTTATAACCATCTTCTCATAATATATTCATGGTACACCAGTCCTCTCTGTCTTACATGTCGTTCTTATTTCTTTCTTTATCTTCCTATTTCCATCTCTTCTTTGTTTCTTTGTTTCCTTTTTGTACTCTATTCCTTTCTCTTTTAATCTTTTTATTTTCTTTTATGTTTATGGACATATACAATTTTTTCTCTTTTTTTTTTATAGACAATTGCAAACTTAGAGACAGAAAGAGGCTCTTTACTACTTGTAGTCTGGTTGAAGCACCCCTAAAAAAGAAAAAAAAATTCTCACTAACTAATTAACTAACTAATTAAATAGCTAGCTAACTGATTAACTAATAAACTAACTGAGTAACTACCTTACTTACTACCTAACTACATGACTGACTAACAAACTAATTAACTATTCTTCAAATTTTTTTTTCATTCTTCACATTTTTTTCTGTTCTGCCTGGATTCGAACCTGCAGCTTTTGGATGGGTGGGCGTCTGAAGGCGTGCCTTTTTCAGACGGATGTCTTACCCCACTGCTAACAGACACCTATTCTACTTTGAGATGTTTATGCCTTTTGAAGTTCACTTTTGTTCCTCCCCAACCAGCAGCTCATTCAAATATTCAGGTGTTTCCTACACAAGTCTGTTGGTATGCCTGCTATGAATCTCCCGTCAACTTTAGAAAGTATGTTGAACTCAGCACTGCAGAACATGACGCTATCCCCGTTCAAAATTGAAAGCAAAGGAAACCACATTGTGGTTGTCCTGAGGTTCAATACTATAACCGATTATTCCCTGTCACGTTACTACCACAGCATCCATGCTGTGTATCGCAGAAAGTGCCCCTTCCAGGTAAACAGGGATAACACTGTGAAACACAGAGGAAGCCAAGGGTAGGCAAGGCAGCCCTTTCATCTCCATCTGGTTTATTTTTGCCAACTCTGCCCAGTTTGTTCTATTCTGCTGATTCTGACAGTGAAAAAAACTGTTTATACTGATAACCATGTGGCTGACAATAATCATCATTTGCCTTCCTCTCTTCCCCAGTCTTTGTATGATACTCAAAACAATCAACAGCAAACTTACATGAAGCTGTGTGGCGTCAATACACAGTTAGTGAAAGTGTGTGATGACTCTGAGAAAAAGTGCGTAGCAGAAACAGATTTCCATATGACTGTTAGAGTAAAAAATACTGAAGGCTATGAAGAGGAAAAATAATACAACCGAACGTGATTCAAAATCGATGCATTTACCCGACACAGAGCACAAAACTAATGTTAGATCAAGCACATGAGGCACAGATAGTGCCTAGCTCACTAAAGAAGCTAATGTGCAGCAGCACACAGAATCTTGTCAACAAAACATTCACACACAAATAATGGCAACTATTGAGGAAAGAGGGAAGAACTTGGTCAATCTCCTCCGTGTTTGTGGCGAAGTTAAACACATCACTTCTACCTGGAGCAAAGATGTTGTGAAAGGAAATCCTCACTATGACCCATCGTGACTGTTTTGTTGTAAAGTTGTGAGGTGGACTATTACTATGTGTGATTGACAGTCCAAGGATTAGTTACAAATGTATTTACTACCACGATGTTGGATCCATGTCATGATGAAGGTTTGTAAAGGTCAATTGTACAACGTTGTTTCCACATGATTTTCGTGTATGTACTTCCGTCCTCATTCCATTTCTCCCCTGCCCTCACCCCTACCCTGTTCCCCATCCCATTCCTCCATAGTCCGTTTTGTGAAGGGCCTTAATAGCCTAAACAACATAAAACTATTCGCATTCATATTCGTTCCTCTCTCTCTCTCTCTCTCTCTCTCTCTCTCTCTCTCTCTCTCTCTCTCTCTCTCTCTCTCTCTCTCTCTCTGAAAAGTCACAAATTGAATACGTACATAAATTGATACCTAATAAACGCCTTAATAAATAAACAAATAATGAATTAAAAAAAAATATATATATACTAGCAGGGGCACCCGGCGTTGCCCGGGATATGAACATTCTTTGCGATACTCACGTGATGGCAAACATGTATTAATTGTTTTGATTTAGAATCAACCACCCCCCCCCCCCCCCAACATCTTCCCACCCCCTCCCCCCGACACAGATACACATTCTGTCTCTGTCTCTGTCTCTGTCTCTCTCTCTCTCTCTCTCTTCTCTCTCTCTCTCTCTCTCTCTCTCTCTCTCTCTCTTATACATTCTATTGTTTTCCGCCTGCCTCTGGCCCCTTTCCCCTAGCACGTCGAGATGCTTTTCTCGCTCGATTTTCCGCCTGCACTCACTGTTCCCATTTCCATTCTACTGATTGCCCTTAATTTTGTAGGAACAGACTTTGTGCAGAAGTAGTTTATTTCAACGGGTCTGTGTCTAATGTAAAAATAGTGTATCAGGCTTTGCACTGTACAATCATTTTTCTGGCCCCTCTCATTGCTCCCTTTTCATCCCCCTACACTGTCCCATCCATGTTGCAAAATTACTTACCGTTACTGGACATACGCATACTGAATTTTATCAATAGCGGTGTAAATTTAGAAAATAACGGTTTTTAACGGTCAATGTTAAGTTTATGTTCTAAAATACATTGTTCAGCGCTTAAAAACTGTACGTGCATAACGGTAATGTAATCAAG
>JAMYXO010007745.1:2500-11724 GCA_033310375.1 Conus canariensis
GTGTGTGTGTGTGTGTGTGTGTTGTGTGTGTGTGTGTGTGTGTGTGTGTGTGTGTGTGTGTGTGTGTGTGTATGTGTGTGTGTGTGTGTGTGTGTGTGTGTGTGTGTGTGTGTGTGTGTGTGTGTGTGTGTGTGTGTGTGTTGTGTGTGGTGTGTTGTGTGTGTGTTGTGTGTGTGTGTGTGTGTGTGTGTGTGTGTGTGTGTGTGTGTGTGTGTGTGTGTGTGTGTGTGTGTGTGGTGTGTTGTGTGCCATCCTTACTTAGTCCTTAGCGGGGCAAGGCCGGATGAAAAAAAGCATGTGTTTGCTTATCTGTTACCCTTGGAAATAAAGTATCATCATCATCATCATCATCATCATCTCTCTCTCTCTCTCCTCTCTCTCCTCTCTCTCTCTCTCTCTCTCTCTCTCTCTCTCTCTCTCGCTTTGTGAAGTTAAGTACAATGTGTGTAAGTGCAAAGGTGGGCGTCCGTGTGTGTGTAAGTAAATCTGTGTACACACCAGCCGCAGTGGTGAAGTGGTTAGCGTCACGGACTCCCGGCTGGGAGGTCGTGGGTTCGAATCCCATCAGAGTCATGTGGGTTTTTCTGCCCCGAACGGCTCCTACCCAAAGCTGAGTTTGCTGCCGACACAGTTGGAAAGACTGGGACCACACAGTCGAGTTTCATCCACTTAAAGGATGCGTTTTTGAAAGTGATGCTCAAATTTCCTGACCAACACTGCATGTGCCTGTATCTCTCGGGCCTGGTTGACGCCGGGATATGTTATGAAAGGAAGCGTAGAGTACAGCCCTGTCATGTAGTCTCAGACCGAAACGGAAATCCGTAGCATCATCTTAATCATCCTCATTCTTCTTGATCAGCATTAAAAAAAAAGTCTCAAATTCTGTGGCCCTTCATGCCCTGCTCTCATGGTGACCTCAGTTTTGATGTCCTCTCCACGTCTGTGGCCTTGGTTTGGTTCTATCGGGGTCACCGGTATCGGTGAGTCCATGGCGGCTGTCGTTGGACGGACGTGATGGCGCCCTCAGGAGGGAGAGCTCACTCACGCCGGCTCCGCGACTAAGCAATTATTGTCGTCAGTAGGGGGCTTAGTAGGTGGTGTCCTGCGTATGTTAGATCAGAACAGGCACCACTGAACACCACCGAAGTGACTCGGCAGCAGTGCAGTGTCTCCTCCGGTGGGTTGCCTCTTGACGACTTGACATTGACTGCTCCCTGTAGATTGCTGGTGCCGGGGCTGCGGCGGGGCCGACCGGGCTGTGGCTGTGGACGGGGTGTCGGAATGAGCGGGCTGTGGCTGTGGACAGGGTGTCGGAATGAGCGGCGTGGGTGCACTGCCATTGAGGTGGCGTAGAGGTTGGGACAGAAAAAAATCTGTGTACACATCTCTCTCTCTCTCTCTTCTCTCTCTCTCTCCTCTCTCTCTCTCTCTCTCTTGTTGTGTGTGTGTGTTGTGTGTGTTGTGTGTGTGTGTGTGTGTGTGTGTGCTAGCGCGCGTGCACGCGTGCGTGTGTGTGTGTGTGTGTTGTGCGGTGTGTGGTGGTGTGTGTGTGTGTGTGTGTGTGTGTGTGTGTGTGTGCACGCGCGTGCATATGCTGTGGTGTGTGTGTGTGTGTGTGTGTGTGTGTGTGTGTGTGTGTGTGTGTGTGTGAGTGTGTGTGTGTGTGTGTGTGTGTGTGTGTGTGTGTGTGTGTTTTGTGTGTGTGTGTGTGTGTGTGTTGTGTGGCGCGCGCGCGCGCGCGCGTGCGTGTCCGTCTGTCTCTCTGTCTGTCTCTCTGTCTGTCAGTCTGTCGGTGCGAGCGTGCACGCGTGTATTTGACGGTGGTGATGTTGTTGTTAATGGTGATTGTGGTGATGGGGTAGTGTGTGTGTGTGTGTGTGTGTGTGTGTGTGTGTGTGTGTGTGTGTGTGTGTTGTGTGTTGTGTGTATGTGTGTGTGTGTGTGTGTGTGTGTGTGTGTGTGTGTGTGTGTGTGTGTTAAAATGAATGTATGTATAAACAAAGAAAATATGCACTGACACATGCGCCCATACGCTCTCTCTCTCTCTCTCTCTCTCTCTCTCTCTCTCTCTCTCTCTCTCTCTCTCTCTCCACGCGCGCGCGCATGCATGCCCGCTCACGCACGTTTATATGCACGCACGCGCGCGCACACACACACACACACACACACACACACACACACACACACACACACACACACACACACACACTCAGCCCACATGTAGAATAAATAGATAGATATACTAACATACACACACAAGGATACACACTTGCTTGTACGTGCAAAGACACAGGCATATGTGCACACAGTACAAAGCACATACATCAACACGTACTTGCATACTCAGCTTGATTATATAGAAACTTTCTTGTGCATATGCAAACACGCGCGCGCATATTCATACACATGCGCGCGCGCGCACACGCACCACAACACCACACACACACACACACACACACACACACACACACACACACACACACACACAACAAACAAACATACGGGCATGTGCGCGCGTGCACATACACACACATGTAAGTACATGCACTTACTCACATACCTACCCCGTACACAGAGAGAAATACATATAGAGACCCGTGCACACACACACATACATATACACTACCCCATCACACCCGTCTTGCGCCACGACAGACGCAGGAATGTCGCAAATTGAAACATGACCCATGTTATGCTAGAAGCTTGTCACAACTGAAGACAATCCCCGCATACCTATGCAGAGCATAACAACATTTTGATGCAGCCTTGGTGTTCTAGCCTATGTCAATTGACCTGACACAGCCTTAAGCCAAGGCGGGTCATGTTTCAATTTGCAACATTCCTGCGTCTGTCGTGGCGCAAGACGGGTGTGATGGGGTAGTGTGTGTGTGTGTGTGTGTGTGTGTGTGTGTGTTGTGTGTGTGTGGTGTTGTGTGTGTGTGTGTGTGTGTGTGTGATTACAAAAGAGAAACAAATCCCAAGGAAAAAGCGGAAAAACTTCTTGAGAAAAAACGAGCAAAAAATCAGCAAAATAGAATAATTGCACAAGCAAAAAGGCAGTATTGGTCGTCTATATGTCAAAATGAGGTGTCAAACTTTAAAGATATTCAAAAAGTTTGGACACAATTAAAAACGATGAAAAATGGAATTAACCTTCCACATTGTCCAGTTAATTTAATACAGTCTGAATTTCCATCAAATTTTGATAAAGCTGAAGCTTTTGCAGACTTATTTGCGAACAGCAGTAGCATTGACAGCTTATCCTTGGACAAGAAAAAACGCCGCGAAACTGAAGAAAAGAAAGACATCTATAACAGCCCTAAACCTACAGAAAATCACTATTTAAATACCGCTATAACATTGCAGGAAGTCCAAGAGTGTATCATGAATCTGAATAAAAAGACATCAGTGGGATTAGATGGCATTTCAAATTAAATGTTAGGTCATTTCCCGCAAAATATAATACATTTTCTACATTTGTTTTTCCAAAAATGTTGGGACCATGGAAAAATGCCCCTGATTTGGAAGGACTCAATTATTATACCAATTCATAAACAAAGAAAACCACTCAAAGATATAAATAGCTATCGACCAATATCATTAACATCTAACACATGTAAATTGATGGAAAAGATAGTGTTAAAAAGGCTCATTCATCATTGCAACAAAAACAGTATCATTCCTATCAACCAAGCTGCATTCCAAGCAGGCAGATCTACAATTGAACACTTTGTAAAAATTACAACACATGTAAAACATCAATTTGCACGACGTAAGAACATTCTCGCTACTTTTTTTTGACATTCGTAAAGCATACGAACAAGTGTGGCACAAACGACTAATGTACAAAATAAAAAATATTGGAATCAGCGGGAACATGTACAATTTTATCCAAGATTTTCTACACTGTAGGCACATTCAAACAAACATAGGAAATACATATTCCAACCCAAGACCTTTACAAATGGGTTTACCCCAAGGTTCAGTATTTTCTCCAATATTATTTAATATTTTAATTTCTGATCTTCCTAACAGTCTTTCTAAAGATATTAAAGTGGCTCAATTTGCTCGGACCATCTCTTTCAGTTTTTCGGAAAGGTATGCCCCTGTGTGGCGGTGGAAATGGATGACGTGTATAATCACATACACGACAACGGAGCAAAATCTACATAGTTGTGACGTTGCCTGCCTTAACAAAGAGAAGAAGCTAGTACATATAACTCCAAGGAATGCATTAATAAAAAGAATTGTTAGTGATTCCGCAAGACAATATACACAAACAAATTTTAAGACAAAACACGACGCGTTTCGACCCCATAGGTCTTCCTCAGATAAAACAAAACAACATTCAGGACAATGAAAACGGAGAACGAGCAATCACGCTTCTTCTCATATTCGGTTTAAGATGGGTGTTGAACGACACACACACACACACACACACACACACACACACACACCACACACACACACGCGCGCGCGCGCGCGCGCGCGCACGGGCACGCATGCACGCACACTCTCACGCACACACATACACACACACACACGCACATATACATTTACACACGCTCTTGCACATTGACATACACACAATCATGCACGCACACACTCACACACGCACGCGCGCGTGCGCACACACAGAATCACACCACACACACACACATAACACACACATACACACACACACACACACACACACACACACACACACACACACACACACACACAAGGGGAGAGAGAGAGAGAGAGAGAGAGAGAGCAGACAGACAGACAGACAGACAGACAGAACAGACAGACAGACAGACAGACAGACAGAACAGACAGACATTTATTTTCACAGCTGAATTGATAGCTGTCGTACTAACTGTAGAGTGTGTAGTAAACCTTTCAAAGATATTTTTTAAAAGTGTTTTTAGCTGACTGAAAATCAGTGTTTTGTACCTTAGAGTCTTTAAGTACAAATACGTGGCCCTTCCTGTTTGCGAAATACCTAATTCAGTGTGAAACTCATAAGTAAAGGGCAGTCACAGAGTGTTGGTGGATTCAATCTCCTGTTGACATATGGGGCGATGAAGTGGCTGACAGTAAAGGGCAGTGTCACAGAGTGTTGCTGGATTCCATCTCCTGTTGACATATGGGGCGATGAAGTGACTGACAGTAAAGGGCAGTGTCACAGAGTGTTGGTGGATTCCATCTCCTGTTGACATATGGGGCGATGAAGTGGCTGACAGTAAAGGGCAGTGTCACAGAGTGTTGCTGGATTCCATCTCCTGTTGACATATGGGGCGATGAAGTGGCTGACAAATCAGCTTTAAAAAGGGCAGAACAGACAACGCTGCAGATTGAAACATTCCTCTGTGGCTTGGTGAAATTACAGGCTGTTAGAAATGACACCATGGGTTGGGTTTAATCAAGGTGTCGATGAGGGGATTCTTTACCCCAAGAAACCAATTTTCCCTTTGGAAGTTATAAGAAAAAAGAGCTGTAGAATTCATCATTATATTATACTACACTCATTATATTTCCTGTTTTCCACTTAAGAATATATGCTCTGAAAACGAAGTTCGGGAAACATATAAATCGCCTATGGTGTGAACAGATCACACTTCATCACATTTTATTTCATCGTGAAAAGATGCCATTTTCCCTTTTAGATCCATTTACGTCAAATAAAATATTCACACACACACACAAAAAATTGCAACAATTACTTTGCCGTCCTAAAACCTTTTAGCGAAAGCCTTCGAATCAGTAATTCATGGCGCCATTAGAGCATTTCTTTACAATGATTTTTATGGAAAGTTAATGCTGAAAGCATTTCTTATTCTATTCCAGGGGTATTCTGTGGGTTTAAGCATAATGATGTCACACACTATTAATGAAATGTTCATAGTTTCTGCACAAGTCACTCATCTTCCCGTCACTCCTCTCTCTCTCTCTCTCTCTCTCTCTCTCTCTCTTCTCTCTCTCTCTCTCCCTCAAACACACACACACGCGCGCACGCGTGCGCGCGCGCGCGCACACACACACACACACACACACACACACACACACACACACTCACATGCACACACATGCTCACACACACGCGCGCGCGCGCCCACACACCACACACACACACACACACACACACACACACACACACACACACACACACACACACACACACACACGGGTCTTATATGACTTAAAGTGAAAAGAATGTAAACAACGAACACACACAAACGCGCGGACAATGAACGGAGAGGTGGATGATCAACAACGATGTTACGATCACATACAATGTCTGTCTCTGCTTGTCTGTCCGTTTGGTCTGTCTGTCTGTCTGTCTGTCTTAGTCTCTCTCTCTCTCTCTCTCTTCTCTGTGTCTCCCTGTCTCTGTCTCTCTGATTCCCTGTCTGTCTGTCCGTCTTTCTGTCTGTCTGTCTTCTCTCTTCCCTCTCTCTCTCTCTCTCTCTCTCTCTCTCTCTCTCTCTCTCTCTCTCTCCCCCCCCCCCCTCTCTCTCTCTCTCTAAGCCTCTAAAATCAGCTGATTGGCTCATTGGTTTTATGTCTCACCATCCCCTCCCCATTCCGTTTTTGTACTGTGACCAAAGGCCATGCCCAAAATATGGTTAGTTTAGCAGCCCCCCCCCCCTCCCTCCCTTTTTTTCTTCTTTTTTTCTTCAATCTTTCATGAAGGCTTATGCTTGTGATATCTGATACTTTACAATACACAGTGTTCACTTAGAGTCGTGTAATATCTGATACTTTATAATACACAGTGTTCACTTATAGTCGTGTAATATCTGATACTTTACAATACACAGTGTTCACTTAGAGTCGTGTAATATCTGATACTTTACAATGCACAGTGTTCACTCAGAGTCTGGGCCCTCACCTCTAGTCAAACGCATCTGGTTTCTATTTATAAATTTACAAGAACAATTTCGTTCCTTGCAAAAAAGGTTCTGTTTTCACCTCCAACACATTTCACATTATCAATACCATGACACATTAAGTGAATGTACGTACAGCGTTCAGGAAGAGGCGTCAAAATCATATAAACTGTTCTCATATATACAATACGTGACGAGCTGAACTAGTTAGCAGAGGTATCAATCATTTTCGAACATTATATAGAGCACCAGTCTTATGCAAAAGCTTACGGTGAAAGCAAAAGCTTCAGACTCATTACTGAAGAGAAATGGATAAGGACATTAGACACAAGGCTTCCAAATGGATGTCATGTTAAGACAAATTTGTAACAACCCTATCCAAATGTACCTGTGAACAACATTGATGATTTGCAAAATATTTATATCTTTTTCAAATGACATTTATATCGTACACAGTCACAAACAGGACTGCATTCACATTATTCTGTGGTTTCATTTTCATTGTGAGTTATGGAGCGTATTGTTATGTTTTTGAAGTACATTGGTTACAGTATAACTAAAACACACACACACACACACACACACACACACAACACCACGCGCCGCGCGCGCACGCACGCACGCACGCACGCACGCACACACACAACTTGCATTATTGAGTGGGATTGGATAGCAGGAAAGTGCCACGATTGAGATCCATTGGATTAGTTCCCATCCTGTTATTGTGTCTCTGATCTAGTTTCTCAGAATGATTTTTTTTCTAGTCCTAGTTGATGACATCACACAGTATGATGTCAGAACTTGTGTAATATATTTATGACGTCAATTCTTTGCTCTGTCCATTTGCCAAAGATGGACATTATGTAGTCGTATTGTTTTGGTTTTTTTTCTCTTGAAAAAGGCCACGTGGCCAAAAAATTGAACATTGGAATTGTGATCCTGTGTAAAATCATATCGTTCACCGCAGATCTCTAAACGAGACCTTCAAAACTATTTCACAGACGCCTTGGTGTGGACTACACTGTCTCATAGAAGTACTCAGAAGGAATCGCTTAAATCGCCAGGAATCACAGAGATATACGTGGTTTCCGCATAGTTATGTCAGTGACTGGTACCACTCATTACCCTTACTCCGTTGGGAAAATTGCTTCACTTAATACTGTAGTCGGTTTCTTGCCAACGCCAACTCCAACAACAATCCCAACCATAAAGCAAACATGATAATATAGTCACTGCTCATCTAACGTACTTACAGGAAAGTGTGTGTATGTGTGTGTGTGTGTGTGTGTGTGTGTGTGTGTGTGTTGTGTGTGTGTGTGTGTGTGTGTGTGTGGTGGAAGGGTGGACTTTTCTGTATTGTGTTTCTTTTCATCCATCACCCACCGCCGCCCCACCCAACACACCTACCTCGTTTTCTATTGTCCTCATCCCCATCCATTTTCTGATTGTTGTTGACAGCATCGATACCTTTATGATTGCCTATACATACATGTTTTCTTTGCCAAGCCTTTGCATATTAATGATGTTTGTGTGTGTGTGTGTGTGTGTGTGTGTGTGAATCACGTACTCCGTAATCCTGTGTGTCTGTCATTTCTATCATATTTCTTCTCCCTTTGTGTTGTAAAATCTTATCGCATAATTTAGCTTAGCAAAGACAAATTTGAAGAAAAGGTCCGGCCTAAGATACCGATTTTTGATCGAATTAAGCTTTTCTTGGTTCTGAGTTCTGAGTGCTCTCTCTCTCTCTCTCTCTTCTCTCTCTCTCTTCTCTCCTCTCTCTCTCTCTCTCTCTCTCTCTCTCTCTCTTCTCTCTCTCTCCCTACTCGTCTCTCCAATTTCACCTTTCATGTTCTTTCTTCAAGCTGCTCTGTTCCTGTCTCTTTCTGTCTGTACTGTCTGTGGTGTTAACCATCACCGTTCCCTGCACCAAAATGTAACGATCATAGTGCGCTTTGTATTCTTTCTGTCTGTACTGTCTGTGCTGTTAACCAACACCGGTCCCTGTACCAAAACGTAACGATCATAGTGCGCTTTGTATTCTTTCTGTCTGTACTATCTGTGCTGTTAACCATCACCGTTCCCTGCACCAAAATGTAACGATCATAGTGCGCTTTGTATTCTTTCTGTCTGTACTATCTGTGCTGTTAACCATCACCGTTCCCTGCACCAAAATGTAACGATCATAGTGCGCTTTGTATGATGAAGCAGGCATGACCGTACCTTCTGTAAAAATCCGAACTTCCTGTGAAATCGGGATTGCTTGCTTGAGCGTGAGTGGACGCACGCACGCACGCACCCTCCCTCCCCCATCCCCATACACGCCCACAACAACACACACACACACACACA
>JAMYXO010007746.1:0-11722 GCA_033310375.1 Conus canariensis
AAGGGAAAAAAAAAATTAAAAGAAATACAATTGCGTTTCGATCTTTGGTTTTCTTCGATAGAAGTTTCTGAAGAGCTTTCCGTATTTCTTTTTAGAGCTATATGGCTTTCACTAGCATTCCCCCAACTGAAATTAGCTTTTAGGGAAACTACGACAAACTCGATGACTGGATCAACCAAAGGCTATGCTTGGCGGGGTTTCTCACAAAAGCAAGCACTGGAACAATGAACTTTCCGGACAGGGGGCCCAATTTTAGATTTGCTAGGCTTTTTTCAAAATTTCCCAAACTTGCCTACCGTTTTGTAGAATTGTACCTTTTGCCATAAAAAAAAAGAAATGCACCATGCGCGTTTTCAAAATTTTGGGCGAACCGGGCAAAAACTACCGCTTTTCGTCCGCTCATTTGATTTTGTGCAGACCGATGCGACATTGTACAATTCTTTAGATGTAACCTTCTTGGCTTTTGAATTCAGAATTATGACCTTTTTTTCTTTTGTTTTTTTTTTTTTTTTGTTAGTAAATCGAAATCAGCAAAATCTGCCCCCTTTTTTTTGCCAAAGGATTGGGAAGGGGAAAGTAAGCCTAAAATATTACATCGATATAAGCTACATTATAGATCCCAATTCAAAATTTTCAGTATACTGCTGAAGCTAAGGGACGGGTATAAGCAACTTTGATAGGGTTGATGGTTCGGAAGGATTAAAGCCTCTCAAGCTGTCGATTGGAGAGGCGTAAGGTGGTAGTGGTATTTTGACTCATTAAATCGCGCTTAATCATCGGTCAACCTTAGACTGCCTTGTCACCTGCCGTCACTCTGTGTACGCTTTGATGATGATGGCCAGCAAGAAATAGCAGGTCCCCCCGCATTCCCTGCCCAAGCTGTTACTGCACATTCCGTGCACACACGGTTTGGGTCAGGCAGCTGCGTACCCCAAAAAACCCCCCCCCCCCCCCCCCCCCCTCCCAAAATGCTGAAGTGGTTCTCTTGACCCACAGACTACAAAAACGCAATTTTACAGCTTTTAACCCACAGACAAAACCCCTGACATTTAGCTGAAACGTGTATAAACATGAATTCTACAATCGAAAAAAATTTAACCAAGATCTACCCCCCCCCCCCCCCCCCCCTTTTTCTCTCTGTGTTTACGTCTGTCTGTCTGTTCCTCCATTCTTCCCCACTCTCCCTCTCTCTCTCTCCCTGTCTTTTTTCTTCGCTCCTCTCGACCTGTCTTCTTTTAATTTCTGCCCCCTTATCTTTTGCAAGCTATGCCTTTTCTCTCAGTCTTTTACTTGCTTATCTGTCTGCCTCTCTCTCTCTCTCTCCTCTCTCTCTCTCTCTCTTCCCCTCTCTCTTTCTCTCTCTCTCTCTTCTTGGGTTATTTTAAGTCTGTTCATCACGATGATATTTAAACGATTTCTCTCTCTCTCTCTCTCTCTCTCTCTCTCTCTCTCTCTCTCTCTAATATATATATATATTATATATATATAGAAAAGAGAGAGAGAGAGGGGAAAAAGGGGAGAAATTGAAGTAAAAAGAAAAAAGAATGTAAAAAATTAACCCAATATTTCGAGGGGGCTGTTTTTTTAAGGACGAAGGTGCAGTCACTAAAAAAGTGGATGACTCATCAGGCGATGAAAAAAAAAACTTGGTAGACAGAATGTCATCCCAAGGAGAAAGTCAAACACCATTGTTGTTTTTTTTTTTGCACTCCCCCCCCCCCCAAATTTTAAAAAAACACCCCCCCCCCCCCTTTTTTTTTTCCTTTCTTTCCTTCTGTTCTGTCTTTTGTTCTGTTTGTTTTCTCCCTCTCTCTCTCTCTCTTCTCTCTCTCTCTCTCTTCTCCTTTCTCTCTTTCTGGGGTTTCTTTGTTTTGTACCGAGGGAACAACTGAGTCACTTTTAATGAAGGGAACTCAGGGTGAAAAATAGTGTCATGTGGTTCAGGCCTTTTGGGGGGCTTTGTTTGTAGTTTACGAATCCAGAATTTTTCCCTGAGGTCTCTATGAATGTCACTGTCTATGTACTGTTTTTCAATTGGATACAACGCATGTCTTGAAGTGAGTGGTTGTGCATGTTGAAATGATATGTGACGTGGGTGCCTGTATTGTTCTGGATGTGTGACTATGTAGTAAAAGCGTTGTTTGAGCGAGTTGCGTGTTTCTCCTACGTATTGAGCTCCCTTGCATTTGGTGCAGTAGAGCAGGTACAAGATGTTTCTTGTGCTGCAGGACATCTCATGGCGAATGGTGAATG
Source organism: Conus canariensis (assembly GCA_033310375.1). NCBI lineage: Eukaryota > Metazoa > Mollusca > Gastropoda > Neogastropoda > Conidae > Conus > Conus canariensis. The sequence continues at coordinate 2,254 of JAMYXO010007746.1, forward strand.
TCTCGCCACTGACATCACTGGTGAAACTGAGTGTCTCTACTACATGCTCCTTACAGATGACACAGCGTTTTCTTAGTACATCTGTGGCTTCCAGGGTTGTCAGTGGAGGGTTCTTGTGGAGGAAGCATGGAAGGCATCAGGATGATTCGTAGACTATTTGAATTTCTTTCTCTACTATGGGGAGCTCTGGCATGGCTTGTTTCATCTTGTTGCTTTCATGTAAGGCTGGTTGCTGTTGTTGCAGCACTGACGTAGAGGAGGGTTGGCAGCGTTGTGAGTGATGATGAACGGGACCCTCTTCTTGGGAGTTTGGGGCTGTATTCGAGGGTCTCATTAGTGGGATGCTGCTGACTCTTTCCATGGCTTTCTGGGATGGTGTAGGTACTGTATCCTCTACGTTGAAAGTGCTTGGCGATCTCTTGGCAGCGAAGGGTGAAGGCTTCGTCTGTCGAGCATAACCTGCGAGCGCGTAGCATTTGGCTGAATGGTATGTTGTTTTTGCATACCTTGGGATGACAAGAGGAAGCATGTAGGTATGCATGGGCGTCTGTTGGTTTTGAGAAAAGATCTGTATGGAGGAAGCCTTCCTTGAGGATGATGTTGATGTCCAGGAAGGGGATGGAGACAGGTGATGACTGATAGGTGAACTTGACAGTGGGATGGAAAGTGTTGATGAATTCAATGAACTGATCAAGTTCCTCCTGAGTTTTGGTCCACAATAGAAAAAATGTCATCGATGAACCGTTTCCAGAAGCAGCTGTCGACGATGATGGGGCTCTGAGTGAGCAGGCTGTCCTCTAACCATCCATGAAGATGTTTGCCACGGTGCAGGCCATAGGGGTTCCCATTGCTGTCCCGAATTCTTGTTTATAGATGATGTCCTCAAAGTGGAACACGTTGTTTTGTAAAATGTGTCTCACCACTTCAAGGACTCTCTCAACTGGGGGTGTCTTTGTCTGCAGATGGGACTGTAAAAAGTACCTGATGGCGGTTTCCATGTCTCCATGTGGGATGTTCGTATAGAGGCCAACAGCATCAATGGTAACGACCAAGGTGCCACTGTTGAAAGGCCCATGAGCCGTATTCCAGTCACGTAGCGTTTTTAACATATGAGTTGTGTCTTTGACGTGACTTGGGAGGGTGGTTACAATATCCTCAAGCCAGAAGTCAACCAGTTTGAGAGATTTTCAGTTGAGCCATTTACTCCCGACACGATTGGGCGACCTGGAGGATTCTGCAGAGTCTTGTGTATTTTTGGCAAGTGGTAGAACTGATGAGTCCTGCATGCCTTTAGCTCCACTAGCGCCCATTGCTTGGTGTTGTCATCAATGTGGCCGTCGCTGTGGAGATGTTCTACCAACTCGTTTGAAATCTCTGCTATTTGGATGGTAGGGTCATTTGGGAGCTGCTTGTAATGCAACTGGTTGTTTAGTAGTCTTTTGGCTTCAGTGATGTAGTTTTCAGTGTCCTGGACAACAACAGCACCACCTTTGTCAGCTCTGCTGATTCTGATGTTCCTGCTGAGGACTAGCTGCCGTAGCTGTTGTAGGGCTGCTCGTAGATTTTGCCTCAGGTTGTCCCTCTGGTGTCCAGAACTGCGGTATGTGTCAGTCAGGTTTTCTAGGGTGGCACAGTATGTATCCAGAGCTCTGTCTCTTCCGGTGGGTGGCTGGTATCCTGTCTTCTTATAAAATTTGGGTACAGGACTGTCTTCTTCATCTGCAAAGAGCTCTCTGAGTCTAACTTTCCGGCACCCTTCCCTGACGTCTATTTTAAGTTGGTTGTGGTCCAGCGTTCGAGGGGTTGGACAGAATTTGGGTCCTAAGGCTAATACTTCCTTCTGTGCTGGTGTCAGATCATGATTTGACAAATTTATTACCCCGTTTGGAGGCGATTCTGGGTTCAAGCAGTTATCCTGTGTGTTGGTTAAAGTCTGTCTGCGTTTGAATCTTCTACATTTGCGTTTGGTCACTGTTATGTCCTGCACTTGTACATTCCGTGAGATCTTCTCGAGTTTCTTTTTCTTCTTTTTGAGATATTCCTTTTGAAGAGTAGACCGACGAGTTTGTTGTTTTTTGTAGATGTGCTCAAATTCACTGTAGTTTGTAGTTTGGAAAATTTCGTACATTGACCGCTGGAAGTCAGACTCTACTTGTGATAGGAGTTCTTGGTAGGTATTTCTAATATCGTGCAGAATGTTCACATTAGCTGTGCGGATGGTGTTGTTGATGGTGTGTACAAGGTATTCTGACTTGGGCAAGGCGTCTTTTGCAAACCTTAACATCATTCCTGTAGGTATTATTTTGCGATTGATGCACTCATTCAGAAATTTGACATGGCTGTCGTAACGAACAGCTTTCTCCAACAGCCTTGATGCTGTTATGAATAGTGGGGCCATAACGCTGGATCCAGGTAAGGATGCAGAGAAGATCAACGGTTGATGAGAAGAAAACAGTGTTATGGTCCACAGGAGAAAGCTGATTGAAAAGTACTTACATGCTTGGATCGAAAACGATGCAGTGCCTTTTCTCATAACTATACAGAGACACAATTGAAGTAAAAAGGCAAACAAGCAATGTAAACAAATATAATCCAATATTTCGAGCGGCTGCTCTTTTTCAAGGACGACAGACTGTGCAGTCACGTCAAAAGTGGAGTGACATCATCAGGTCGATGCTAAAAGAAAACTTGCGTCATGACAGTAATGTCATCACCAAGTGATGCAAAGTCTAACACACCATCCTGTTGTTATTATTTTGTCACTCCCCACCCCCACCAATATACTAACAGCTCCCCCCCCCCCCTTTTTTTTTTCTCTTTCTCTCTCTGTCTCTGTCTCTCTGTCTCTGTCTCTGTCTCTCTCTTCTCTCTCTCTCTCTCTCTCTCTCTCTCTCTTTCTCTCAGGTTTTCATTTTGTTAGTTGTACCAGAGGGAACAACTGAGTCACTATTAAATGCAAGGGAACTCAGTGCGTGTAACTAATAGCTAGTCATGTGTGTTCAGGCCTTGTGGGTGCTTTGTTTGTAGTTTACGAATCCAGAATTTTTCCCTGAGGTCTCTATGAATGTCACTGTCTATGTACTGTTTTTCAATTGGCATACAACGCATGTCTTGAAGTGAGTGGTTGTGCATGTTGAAATGATGTGTGACGTGGGTGCCTGTATTGTTCTGGATGTGTGACCTATGTAAGTAAAAGCGTTGTTTGAGCGAGTTGCGCGTTTCGCCTACGTATTGAGCTCCCTTGCATTTGGTGCAGTTAGAGCAGGTACAAGATGTTTCTTGTGCTGCAGGACATCTCATGGCGAATGGTGAATGTCTCGCCACTGACATCACTGGTGAACTGACGTGTCTCTACTACATGCTCCTTACAGATGACACAGCGTTTTCTAGTACATCTGTGGCTTCCAGGGTTGTCAGTGGAGGGTTCTTGTGGAGGAAGCATGGAAGGCATCAGGATGATTCGTAGACTATTTGAATTTCTTTCTCCTACTATGGGGAGCTCTGGCATGGCTTGTTTCATCTTGTTGCTTTCATGTAAGGCTGGTTGCTGTTGTTGCAGCCACTGACGTAGAGGAGGGTTGGCAGCGTTGTGAGTGATGATGAACGGGACCCTCTTCTTGGGAGTTTGGGGCCTGTATTCGAGGGTCTCATTACGTGGGATGCTGCTGACTCTTTCCATGGCTTTCTGGATGGTGTAGGTACTGTATCCTCTACGTTGAAAGTGCTTGGCGATCTCTTGGCAGCGAAGGGTGAAGGCTTCGTCTGTCGAGCATAACCTGCGAGCGCGTAGCATCTGGCTGAATGGTATGTTGTTTTTTGCATACCTTGGGATGACAAGAGGAAGCATGTAGGTATGCATGGGCGTCTGTTGGTTTTGAGAAAAGATCTGTATGGAGGAAGCCTTCCTTGAGGATGATGTTGATGTCCAGGAAGGGGATGGAGACAGGTGATGACTGATAGGTGAACTTGACAGTGGGATGGAAAGTGTTGATGAATTCAATGAACTGATCATATATATATATATATAATGCTGAACAATTAAGTAGTGGGGGAAAACAAGTGCAGGCTAACCATTCTTCAGTCGTTATAGTAATGACTTGGCAAAGATTTGAACTTTATTATAAAAAAAAAAATGAAGATGAAGAAAATGGGGGGAATATATTATAAATAATATAAGCCCTTCACTAGCTGCCTGAGGGAACCATCGTAATCCCTCTCAAAGGCACATTTATTTGTATTGCCTGCTCCTAGGCCTTTCGTCCGCTGGATCGGACTCATCAGGGAGACACGGCTGATTGTGTCTGTGCTCTTGGTGTCAAATGGAGACACACCACAGTCCATAATTCTGTGGTGTTCTCACCACCAAGAGTTCAAAAAAGAACCCAACAGCACCCTCAAAGCAGCCAGTGAAGGGTAGTAAAATGGAACAAAACAAAAGTGTGGAGGGGAAAAAAGTTGCTGAAAAAACTAAAAGCATTATTCAAACAGTATAAAGTATAAGGGACAATCTTTGAGCCTATGCTTGAGGATCCATTCAAGGATGCAAGGGAGATCAAAAGATATGGAACAGTCTGAGTGGTCAGCTCTGCTGTTCAAAAACCCAAGCATTGTGAGTGGCTAAGAATTGTACAGTACAACCTTTACTTGGATCTCCTAAGAGATGCAATCTCCCACTGATTGACCAAACAATATAATGCTGAACAATTAAGTAGTGGAGGAAAACAAGTGCAGGCTAACAATTCTTCAGTCGTTATGCCGAATCTTAAAAATACCATTGATTCAGCAAATAAAATGAAAAGCAGCACAGAGAAAAATGAGGGTGACGAAAGGAAATCTTGTAACTGTACCAAAAAAGAACAGTGTCCCCTAAGCAACAAATGCCATTACACCAACATTGTGTACCAAGCCACTGTAACATCAGAAGTCTCACTTGGAATGACATTTGGCACATGGCCCCTCTCAGGATCAGCTTCATTCTCAGATCTGCATATGACCTTCTGCCCTCAAATGCAAACCTGGTGAAGTGGGGGAAAACAGACGATCCTGCATGCCCCCTCTGCCATGAAAAACAAACAGTGGAGCATGTCCTAAGCTCATGTAAAGTAGCCCTGGCTCAAGGAAGGTACACATGGAGGCACAACCAAGTGCTCAAAGAAATTGTACAAGTAGTCTGGGCTAGTACCAACACCACAAAAGGGAAAATCAGGACTCCAAAAGCACCCGCAACATTCTTCACGGCAGGAGGCAGCAAATCATGGCCAAGAACAACAGTGCCACTCGAAACATGCAGGCAGAGTCTGCTGGACGGGGCAGATGACTGGGAGTGCACTGCAGACCTCCCAGAATGGAAGAGTCACCCAGAGATCATCAGCAAGAGTGGCATGAGACCAGACATAGTAGTCCACTCTAAGTCAACCAAGCAGCTGATCATGATCGAGCTCACGGTGCCATATGAGAACAGAATGGAGGCAGCTCAAATCTACAAGACTGAAAAGTATGCTGATCTGGCAAACAGCCTGAGGAGAGAAGGCTATCAGGTCAAAGTCCTCACTGCAGAAATTGGAGCTAGGGGGTTTGTAGGAACGTCTGCATACAGCCTCATGAAACAGCTCTCAGTTGCAGGGAAGGAAAAAACCAGAGCCCTGAAAGCAATGGCAGAAGCGGCAGAGAGGTGTTCAAGCTGGATCTGGTCAAGGAGGAACAAAAGTGAACTTCATAAGGCTTAATTTCCCTACAAATATCAGGTGTCCCTGTGGCTCAGTGGTTAAAGCGCGAGTCATTAAGTGGAAAATGAGCATGTCCAGAGGGTCATGGGTTCGAATCCCAGCCATGGCTCGTCCCAAGATGGGAAAAAAAAGGGGCAGCAGAGGGACATCCGGAGTCATGAACCGGGTGTGGCCCAACCCCCCTAGAGTGTCAGGAGATAAGGGCCGAAACACTTGCTTGAAGGGGGCTTCTCTTCTGAGGACTCTCTGCTGCCACGCTCTCCACGAGTTTCTTTCTACTGATGCATGGGTAAACCATTGACTTCCGGGAATAGGCCGGAGGACGTCCGGGAAAGACCGGAGGACACTGGGAAAGACCAGAACCAAGGGCTCTGTGGGCTGGCTCCCCACTTTGCCTTAAACATGTGGCTACTAAAAATAAAAGGAAAAGATGCTCCCAGGATTCACCGAAAGGGGGAGAGAATGATGAATCCATCGGTGCTCAACCAATCATGACTGCAAATCCCAAACGGACTATGAACATGGACCAAATGGAATATCCATGTGTCTGTGGAAAGCGTTTCGCTACCACCCGTGGCATGAAGATCCACAGAACAAAGATGGGATGTGTGAAGACTCATCTGAATGAGCAGCAGCGCACTGCATCAGCAGATAAGACGTCGGAAGACCAAGGCCAGGATTTAAACCACAGTGCCAAGGACATCCACGCTGTTGGTTCGGATGAGGAATTTGCACAGGCCCTCGATGCCAGGCGCCTGAAACTCAACCTGCCACGAGCAAACGAAACTGAAGATTGGGAGAAACTGGATGCAAAAATCGTCCAAAGACTCGATGCACTGATAGGGAAAAGCACCCTGGAACACAAACTAGCCACATATGGGGACATTGTGTATGCCACATGTAGAGACGCCTATGGAGCAAAACTACCCAAAGAGAAAACACCTCCAAAGAAATCCAGACGCCAAGAAAAGATGGACAAGATCAGGGTCCAAAAGAAAAACCTCAAGATGCAAATGAAGACCGCACTGCCAGCTGAAAAACAAGGCTTGGAAAAACTGTGGAAAGACCTGAAAGAAAAACACAGTGCCCTCAGCAAAGCGGAATCTGCGAGGAAGAGGAAGAGCAAAAAGAAGAAGACACAAGAGCGCTTCTTCAGAGACCCCTTCCAGTTTGCCAGAACACTGTTTGAGCAGCCAAAATCTGGGACCCTAAGTGTGGACAAAGGAGTTCTTGAGCAGCATCTGAGGAAAACATACTCTGACCCACAGAGCAAAGCACCACTCGACATTCAAGGTCTGGTGTGGCCAACCAACCCTGAGGAACAGTTCAATGGCAAGCCTCCAACGTTGGCGGAAATCAAGAAGGTGGTCGACAAAGCCAGAGCCAAATCATCACCAAGGCCAAACGGAATACCTTACCAGCTTTACAAGAAATGTCCCAAGGTGCTGGAGTGGCTCCACAGGCTGCTGCGATCGGCTTGGAGAAACCAGAAGATCAGCGGCCAGTGGATGACGGCAGATGGTGTGTACATCCCCAAAGAGCAAAACTCAAGTGACATTGGCCAGTTCAGGCCAATATCACTACTGAACGTCGAAGGGAAAATCTTCTTCTCTGTCATGGCAGCAAGGCTGACCAAGTACCTGATGGAAAACAAGTACTTGGATGTGTCAGTCCAGAAAGGTGGCATCCCAGGCGTGGCGGGCTGTGTAGAACACGCCACAATGATCTGGGACGCAATCCAAAAAGCAAAAACAGAAAAGAGAGACCTGGACGTAGTGTGGCTTGATCTGGCAAACGCATATGGATCTGTGCCCCATGAGATGATACAGTTGGCTCTTGAGATGTACCATGTGCCAAAGAACATCCGCGACATGCTCAAGAAGTACTTCAATGGCTTCTCAATGCGGTTCTCTACCAAGGAGTACACAACAGACTGGATCAACTTGGAAGTGGGTATTGCAATGGGCTGTGCAATTTCCCCAATACTGTTCGTGCTGGCAATGGAACTCATCTTGAAAGCAGCAACAAACAACGCGAGACAAACAGACCTTGGCGATGGATACAAGATGCCTCCTCTCAAGGCCTTCATGGATGACACTACAGTGATTTCATCCAGAGAAGACGAGACACGTCATGTGCTGGAGAGGCTGGACGACATAGTTGCCTCATCCAGAATGAAGTTCAAGCCAAAGAAGTCACGGAGTCTCTCACTGAGGAAAGGAAAAGTGGCCGGATCTGTGGTCTTCAGTGTTGCCAACCAGGCCATTCCAACAGTCACAGAAGAACCAGTCAAGAGCCTTGGAAGATGGTATGATGATACGCTGAAAGACACACAAAGAGCAAAAGAAACCAAGCAGATGGCGGAGGAAGGCTTGGAGACCATTGACCAGTGTGGGCTCCCTGGCAAATACAAGGTCTGGTGTCTGCAGTTCATGCTGATACCAAAGCTGCTATGGCCTCTGATGATATACGACATCTGCACCAGCATAGTGGAGGCAATGGAAGCCAAAATCAACAAGTTCACAAGGAAATGGCTTGGTGTCCCACCCTGTCTGACTGACATAGCGCTGTACTGTCGCCAAGCAAAGCTGAAACTACCCTGAAATCCATCCTGGAGGAATACAAAGCAGGGAAGATCAGACTTCAAAGCATGCTGGAGGACTCAGGAGACAAGGTGGTAGAAGCAATTAAGCCCCAGCTGAAGACAGGCAGAAAATGGAAAGTTCAAGAGGCGATGGATTCTGCAAAAGAAAGTCTCAAGATCAGAGAAATAACAGGACACACACAGACCAACAGACAGGGACTGGGGGTGACCAAAACTGAATGGTGGTCAAAGGCCAAAGGAAAAGCCAAAAGAGACATGATGATTCAGGAGATGAGAAAAGAAGAAGACCAAAAAAGGCTCCAAAAAGCAGTCCAGCAGAGCCAGCAAGGGCAATGGACAACGTGGGAGAATGCACTCCAAAGAAGTCTCACTTGGAATGACATTTGGCACATGGCCCCTCTCAGGATCAGCTTCATTCTCAGATCTGCATATGACCTTCTGCCTCAAATGCAAACCTGGTGAAGTGGGGGAAAACAGACGATCCTGCATGCCCCCTCTGCCATGAAATACAAACAGTGGAGCATGTCCTAAGCTCATGTAAAGTAGCCCTGGCTCAAGGAAGGTACACATGGAGGCACAACCAAGTGCTCAAAGAAATTGTACAAGTAGTCTGGGCTAGTACCAACACCACAAAAGGGAAAATCAGGACTCCAAAAGCACCCGCAACATTCTTCACGGCAGGAGGCAGCAAATCATGGCCAAGAACAACAGTGCCACTCGAAACATGCAGGCAGAGTCTGCTGGACGGGGCAGATGACTGGGAGTGCACTGCAGACCTCCCAGAATGGAAGAGTCACCCAGAGATCATCAGCAAGAGTGGCATGAGACCAGACATAGTAGTCCACTCTAAGTCAACCAAGCAGCTGATCATGATCGAGCTCACGGTGCCATATGAGAACAGAATGGAGGCAGCTCAAATCTACAAGACTGAAAAGTATGCTGATCTGGCAAACAGCCTGAGGAGAGAAGGCTATCAGGTCAAAGTCCTCACTGCAGAAAATTTGGAGCTAGGGGGTTTGTAGGAACGTCTGCATACAGCCTCATGAAACAGCTCTCAGTTGCAGGGAAGGAAAAAACCAGAGCCCCGAAAGCAATGGCAGAAGCGGCAGAGAGGTGTTCAAGCTGGATCTGGCAAGGA
>JAMYXO010007747.1:0-11720 GCA_033310375.1 Conus canariensis
AAAAAAAAAAAAAAAAAAAAGGGGGGGGGGGGGGACTGATCAAAATGCTACATTAGCACACTGATAAACATAAGCAATTGTTGTGCAGCCAGAAACATTGCACAGACACAGGGAAAGACTAGTCGACCTGTACGTGTATAGAAAGATCTGAGAATGTCACTGACAGCTGCTGTCACAGTGAAGAACTGACAGCAATACAGTGCTGAGACAACACCATGATCTTGGCATTATCCAATGCTTCCGTTAATTTTCTGCTCTCTCAGGCACACAAGACATAAATATATACTCACAAAATAGTAGGAGGAAGAAATGCTGTCTTATAAGACTGGATCCAGCTTTCAGATGGCACTGCCCAGACAAGGTCTGCTGCTGCATTGAACATCATCCACAGGCAGGTCAGCAGTTTTAAGCTAGAAGAAGAAGTGGAATTTCCGTTTGGTTTGAATTACTAACATCAAGCATCGTTCTTTCCAAATAATTACATTAGGACCACACTTAAAAGTAAGAAAATCCACACTGTATCCTTAGATCAGAAGTCTGATGAGCTATCCCTTGAGTAATCATATAAAAATGATGAATACAATGCACTAACACAAAACCTAGGACATGCACAAAAAATTGATAACACTTGACTGGGTCTTTTTCAGAACAACTATATAATTTGAAGATTGGTGGTAAAGACCGAAACAAAAAGGGGGGTCAAAGAGAAAACAAAAACAATGCAGGCCATAAAACACTTTCTAAAGAACAGCACCTTTGACACTGACATCACAACCATCCTAAGGCTGGCAGAGTTGGTCCTGACACTGAACAGTTTCTGTTTTGGTGATTGCCACTTCGTCCAAACTCGAGGGGTGGCTATGGGCACCAAGATGGGGCCGAGTTACGCATGCCTCTTTATGGGTTTCATCGAGGAGCAGATACTCTCTTCATATCCTGGATGCATCCCTCCATTCTTCAGACGCTTCATTGACATCATAGGTATCACCACAAGCACCAAGGCTGAACTTCTAGATTTCATACACTTTGTGTCTTCATTCTACCCAGCCCTGAAATTCACCTACACCATCTCTGAAACAACTGTATCTTTTCTAGACATTCAAGTGTCCATCACCAGCACAGATCAACTGAAAACATTAGTGTTCTACAAAGAAACTGATTCACATTCTTACCTCAAGTTCACATCCAGCCACCCACAGTCTACCAAGAAGAGTATCCCTTACTCTCAATTCTGTCGCCTCAGAAGACTGTGCAGCAATGATGATGACTTCAAACTGCAGGTCAACTGGATGTGTTCCTTCTTCAGAAGGCGAGGATACCCTGAAGCAGTCATCATCGATGCCGCCAATCGTACCCTTCGCACCCCCAGAACTCAGGCCATGACCCCAACTCAGAACAAAGATCAGTCAGACCGACCAGTCCTTACTCTGACCTACCACCCACACAACCTCCCAGTTAAAAACATCATTGTGAAAAACTTTGACATCCTGCAAAAAGACCCCAAACTCAAGTCCACCTTCGACAAACCTCCACTAGTGGCATACCTGCGTGACACCAACCTCAGGGATCATCTAGTACGAGCCACTTACAAAGACTCACCGAGCAGCTCTCCACCAGGAAACCACCGCTGCAACGAACCTCGATGCAAAACCTGCCCCTTTTTAAATACAACCACTAACACCTTCAGGGCCCATCAGGCAAAAGTTTCACCATCAGATCCCCCTTCACTTGCCGATCTTCCAACCTTGTGTACATTCTTTCATGCAGCCTCTGTTCCAAACTCTGCTGTGGTGAGACCTACCGTACCCTGGATGATAAGATTCAGGGAACACCTCCAGGCTGTCAACCTGAATAAGGACACCCCCATAGGTACACATTTCAATAGCCCTGGACATAACGTGTTTCATATGTCAGTCTCTGCTGCTCACCAAAACCACTCAGATGCCATACACCGTAAATTCCTTGAATCATCTCTGATCTCTAGGCTAGGGACGCTCACTCCCCATGGACTGAACATCAAGGACTGAGGTGATGGAGTCGCCATTTTAGCTATACAATGTGGACTGCCTGAAATTTTTTTTTTTTTTTTGCCCAACATGCCGGCAGCTGGGATAGGGTACATAGCTTGTTTGTGGTCTTCAGCACTACCCTACCCTTGTTGTTTTTCAAAAAGTTTTTGAGGTTGAAAAAATTGTTTGCGGTTGTGCATGTATATATCGTATATAATGCCGAGACACCCTAAGGTATGCATATCTTTATGAGTTATAAACGTGCTTCTCCCCCCCCCTTCCCCCCGCCCCTCCCCCCCCCTCTCCCTCTCTATAATGGTAGGTGTGTGGGGGTGGGTGATGCCGGGAGGGCGGGGAGCGCGCATGTGTGTGTGTGTGTGTGGTGTGTGTGTGTGTGTGTGTGTGTGTGTGTGTGGTGTGTGTGTGTGTGGTGTTTTCAAAAAAATTTTTTCAATTTTTTTTTCCAAATTTCTTCAAATTTGTTGAAACAATTCCTGTGTCCTCACTTGAAAAAGGCTCTAAGAGTCGAAACGTTGTGTATTGTTTTTGTTTTCTCTTTGACCCCCCTTTTTGTTTCGGTCTTTACCACCAATCTTCAAATTATATAGTAGGACATGCACAGATTCGTGGTGCAAATCATGTAGTCCATATACTCCTAATAAATAGAAAATCATAATGTACACCCTAGTGATTCAATACTGTCAGTAAAACAAACATTTTGCAGTAATTAAAGAGGGGGAAAACACATGCATACTGAGTGAAAGTGTCATTTTTAGAGCTTACAATAAAAAATGCAAGCCAACCTGGAACAGAATGAATAACACTTTTATGCAATGACTAAAAACCAATTCATGAGATTATCACATTACACTATGCAATGAATGATGAAAACAATTCATGACATAATCAACGCAATTAATTATTATCAAAGACATTCACAGCTTCTGTCACAGTCAAGAATTGGCTGCACTATAGCACTATGACAACACACATGATCTTGGTGTCATCCAAAGCTTCTGTCAAAGTTGACACATTTTCTGTTCATTTGCACACCCCCCATCCCCTCCTTACCTCTAAACACATGATAGTAAGACCAAGTGCTCCTTCATAACACCAATCCAGCTTTCTCACAATGTTGCTCAGAAGAGGTTCCATGCTGCATTAAACAACAGTTGTGGGCAGGCAGATTGTCATCATCACTGTAAAACAATTAAACATCAGTTGTAGGCAGATTGTCATCATCACTGTAAAAACATTAAACATCAGTTGTGGCAGATTGTCATCATCACTGTAAAACATTAAACAATCAGTTGTGGCAGATTGTCATCATCACTGTAAAACATTAAACATCAGTTGTAGGCAGATTGTCATCATCACTGTAAAACATTAAACATCAGGTGTAGAAGATTGTCGTCATCACTGTATAACATTACACATCAGTGTGGCAGATTGTCATCATCACTGTAAAACATTACACATCAGCTGTGGGCAGATTGTCATCATCACGGTAGAAACATTAAAACATAGTTTGTAGGCAGATTATCATCATCACTGTACAACATTAAAGTGTATCTGACCTAAGATTTAGTTATCTGTCCGGGCTGACATGCTCGACCCGAGCAGCGTCGCCTGTGGCATTAGAGACCGATGCAAAGCACAATTTCATATAAAATACAGCCCATATATTCCTTTAAAACAGAAAATTGTTATGTACATCCCAGTGTTTCTTCTGAAAACACTTTTAACTCTAAATAATTTCAATGCTATTGTTATTCAAAAGAAAAATTGGTAACTACAGAAAACTATTACACAACTCGGTGCAATGGCTGAAAAGTAACTAATGACACACTCAAAAGACAATTATTAACTATTTGTTTACATACAGTTCCCATACGGGCAGCAGCATACGCCAGTCAGAATGTGCTACCAAACACTGGGAACACCATCTGAGTGTACAGCAATGCATAAACTTTTGTTTCTCTGTTTGTTTGTTTTTTTTTGCTTTCTACATTTAATTTCAGATATTCAAATTGAATTCATTAACATTGCTGATTTTCAGACAAGATCAGATCCATGACAGAAATTCTCTTTAACAAAAAAAAAAAAAAAAAAAAAAAAAAGGGGGGGGGGGGGGGGCTGATCAAAATGCTACATTAGCACACTGATAAACATAGCAATTGTTGTGCAGCCAGAAACATCGCACAAACACAGGGAAAGACTAGTCGACCTGTACGTGTATAGAAAGATCTGAGAATGTCACTGACAGCTGCTGTCACAGTGAAGAACTGACAGCAATACAGTGCTGAGACAACACCCATGATCTTGGCATTATCCAATGCTTCCGTTAATTTTCTGCTCTCTCAGGCACACAAGACATAAATATATACTCACAAAATAGTAGGAGGAAGAAATGCTGTCTTATAAGACTGGATCCAGCTTTCAGATGGCACTGCCCAGACAAGGTCTGCTGCTGCATTGAACATCATCCACAGGCAGGTCAGCAACTTTAAGCTAGAAGAAGTAGTGGAATATCCGTTTGGTTTGAATTACTAACATCAAGCATCGTTCTTTCCAAATAATTACATTAGGACCACACTTAAAAGTAAGAAAATCCACACTGTATCCTTAGATCAGAAGTCTCATGAGCCATCCCTTGAGTAATCATATACAAATGATGAATACAATGCACTAACATAAAACCTAGGACATGCACAGTTTCATGGTGCAAATCATGTAGTCCACATACTCCTAATGAACAGAAAATCATAATGTATACCCCAGTGATTCAATACTGTCAGTAAAACAAACATTTTGTTAGTAATTAAAGTGGGGAAAAAACACATGCATACTGAGTGAAAGTGTCATTTTTTGAGCTTACAATAAAAATGCAAGCCAACCTGGAACAGAATGAATAACACTTTTTATGCAATGACTAAAACCAATTCATGAGATTATCACATTACACTATGCAATGAATGATGAAACAATTCATGACATAATCAACGCAATTAATTATTATCAGTCATTCACAGCTTCTGTCACAGTCAAGGATATTCGTTGCCAGAGTCTAAAAATACTTTTGTTTCTAAATTCAATACAAAAAGGCTTCAGATAAAAACGATTAGCTTTTGACAATTGACTTTATTCCGAAAGAAACAGCTAGCCAGCTTCATGGTATGAATTCAATGTATTTGTATGTGCCGGATTGCCAAGAGCTAATTCCATAGCGCTACTGTCTGTAGATTGTACTTTATTCAACAAGCTGTGCAGGGCTCATTCATAAATACTTTTGATCTGACGTGGCTGGCGACTGTGTAACGGAGGTTTATTGTTGTTGTTTGTATCTTGATCCCATAGTTAAGCATCAAATGCTGTAAAAAGAAGACCTTTTCCTTGCTGTAACTATCAATTTCTCAGTATGAAACTGCCAATGTAATGACTGGTCAAGTGATTATCCAAAAACGTCGTCTTGGGAATGTTGTAAAAGTTCTGTCATCTAATACTTGATGTTGCAGCAACGATGTCGGGTCCCCCCCCCCCCCTCCCTGTTAGAAATTCGTTGTTAGTGTTTTCTCTCCGGAATATACAAGCCCATTTCGTTCCATGTACACGTTTAATGTATGCTCCAGTTGATAAATGTTTGGTGCATAATTTTTTACCTTCGTGGTCTTAGATTTGCATTTGTCTAGATGGAAATATCTTCTAAATATTATACCCTATGCATGTCTTTTGGTGGTACCTTCGGTCGGTCATAAGTAGGAGTAGTACACACAAGATTAGTAATAATGAGACATTGAACAGCATGGATATTTCTGAAAATGATGACTAGATTTGCCGACTCTTATACATTCAGATTCTCCAGATTAAAAAAAAAATCGCGATATACATCTTCGCCTATTCTACTCAATTTCCCATTTCAGTGCAGGTTTGCAAGTTATTTGTTATTGCAAGCTTTTAACGATAAAACTAATGCGACAATGTATTTCTACACCACAATAGAAAATAATAAAAGCAAGCTATATGACCGTCCATTGTATGCCATAAAACATTACAGAATCAATGAAGAAGAATAGTAAACACAAGAGAAAAGGGTCAAAAGTACAGAAGAGAAGAGAGAGAGAGAAGAGAAGAGAGAGAGAGAGAGAGAGAGAGAGAGAGATCGAAGAGAGAGAGAGAGAGAGATTCAGATAGAGAGAGAGAGAGAGAGAGATTCAGATGAGAGAAGAGAGAGAGAAGTTAAGATTAATTCAGATCGAGAAAAAAGAAAAGAGAAGAGAGAGAGAGAGAGATCATGATAGGTAAGAGATTGAGTCAGAGTCAATTCGAGAGAGAGAGTACAAGATCAGTTAAGAGGAGACGAGAAGAGTTATTCAGATGAGAGAGAAGTATGAGACGAGATAGAGTCCCACGTAACACCAGAATTCTCCCAGACGTCCTCACAAGAAACAGATTCACACTGTAGCCCCTTCCCTCTACACCAAGTTAAGCCATTTTCCCCTGCCTTGCTCTCACAAAAACAAACAATCATGCTGCCTACATCCATTTTCCTCCAGTCTCCTCCACAAACACACAATCGACACTGACCCGCCCCCACACCACACCACTACTCTCCACACCCATCCACTTTTCCCTACCCATCCACTTCGCTCCTCCACAAACACCACAATCACACTGTCCCCGCCCCCTTCCCTCTACACCTCTCCATCCCCATCTTTTCCCCTGCCCTGTCGCTCCTCCACAAACACACCAATTCACATGGACACGCCAAAATGCTGATTCATGCACCCCCCCCTCGCCCCCATCCCCGCACACCACACACACACACACACACACACACACACACACACACACACAAACACACACACAACACACAACACCAAAACAAACAGACACACACACCGCGCCGCGCGCACAACAACCAAGGACGCGCGGCACACAAACACAACACAGGCACGCACGCGCACGCACGCACGCACCACCACACGACACACACACACACACACACACACACACCACACACACACAATATACATAATTGTTCCATCAAATAATACCACACACACACACACACACACACACCACACACACACACACACAAGCGGAAGCGCTCGCGCGCGCGCCTACATAAACATATACAACTATGCGCGCTCAAACGCACGAATATATACATACCAACCCCGCCACACACACAAAGACACACACACAGACACACATCGCGCGTGTACACATAAACACACGCACCACCACACACACACACACACACAACACACACACACACCACACACACACACACATGCGCACGCGCCCGCCCACATATATACATATACAACCATACGTACGTGCGCAGGCACACATATACACATTCAACCATCGCGCGCGCACGGAAGACGTCCGTATCGCGCTCACCACACACACACACACACACACACACACACACACACACACACACACACACACACAACACGCACACACATACTCACACGCACACACACACACACACACACACACACAACCGCTTTCTCCGGTGAATAGAACTACCCATGCCAGTTTCACATCTTTATACACACGTGGGTCAATGTAGACAATGACCAACACCATTGTCGTCACAAGAAGAAACTTCTGTGAAGACTACTGACGATAAAACTTTGTCGTGTTGCGTGTCGAGCTGGTGATGGATCTTCTCCGCCATGTTGGTCTCACACCGGTGTGCCGACACCCGGGTGGATGCGCGGACTGATTGCGCATACAGCAGGCCGGACGGTCGAGGCACGTGCAGCACAGAGGACCTTTGACTTGCACGGAATTCCCAACGTCGCTCATAATTAAGCTGTGTTGACATAAGTCCCGATTCAAATGCATTGTCTCGTCGTTGATACACCATCACAAGTGTGTGTGTGTGTGTGTGTGTGTGTGTGTGTGTGTGTGCGTGTGTGTGTGTGTGTGTGTGTGTGAAAGAGAGAGAGAGAGAGAGAGAGAGAGAGAGAGAGAGCATGCTCATGCATCTGTGTGTGTGAGAGAGAGAAAGAGAGAGACAGAGACAGGAGAGGATGTGTGCGTGCGTGCGTGCGTGTGTGTGTGTGTGTGTTGTGTGAGTGACAGAGGGGAAAAGAGAGTGTGTGCGTGAGCGCGCAGGTGTGTTTGTAAATACTAGAGGGAGGGGGAAAGAGACTAAGAGAGATAGAGAGAGAGCTTGTGTGTGTGTGTGGTGTGTGTGTGTGTGTGTGTGTGTGTGTGTGTGTGTGTGTGTGTGTGTGTGCACTCAATGCAGATATAGCATCTTTTACGCACACGCGCACACACGCACGCGCGCTTTACCGGTATATTTTTAAAGGGAGACAACATGCATGCACAGCTGGGCAGAACACATGTTACGGACAACCTTACAGGATGAAAACTGTCAAACAAACTGGGTTCCATAAATTCAGAACGGTGCGTAAACTGAAGAATGTAAAACTATAGTTCTGTTTTTTTTCCTTAAGTAGGAAAATTCTATTACCACTAATAAAATACAGGCACCTTTTCAAAAGGACACAAAATCCAAATCAAGCTTTTGTTTTCAATATCCGTTGAGTCAGTATGTCATTTTAATGCCAAAGAATGTTTTCACGTCACATTTTTCAAATTACATTTGCTTATAAATCGCTCATGATCATTTTTTCCCCCATCTAATCGCAAATTCTGTGTGTTACTCAAGTAAGCTGAACTTACGACGCATCAACTGCACGCAAGTATTTTGTCCATCACGAAATCTCCGCACCAGTTCGACTTAAAAAAAAAAAAAAAAATAATATATATATATATATATATGTAAACAGTAGAACTGACCTCTCTGACTGTTGACACCTTTTTACCTCCCTTGTATCCTTAATGGCTCCTCAAGCGTAAACTGAAAGATTTTTCGCTGAATGTATTCAATACTGTTCAAATGGCGATTTTAGTTTTTCAGCAACGTTTTTTTTTTTTTTTTTTTTAAAGGGATATCTCCTTGTTTGTTCTGTGTGCTCTGTGCTGTCATTTCTGCTGGGCGATTCGGTGTCGTAAGCAGCATTCGATTGGAGTTGTGGGCGTGTGTTTGCTTCATCATGGGAGCAAGAGTTCCCCTACCAAGTCGTTCTTTACTGTTCACTGTTCCCCGCCTTATTCCAGATTTCCTCTCCACCAATCAAACTGAGGTTATCTGGATTTGTTACAGTTCGTCCGTGCTTGTTGTTGTTGTTGTTGTTGTTTTTTTTGTTTGTTTTTTTTTTTTGTTTTTTTTTACATTAGTCAAGATCGAAAAGGCCGTACTAGTCTTCATTAAATATCGATTTGCGTTTGTTCATTTCTTCAGTTGTTGTTGCTGTGTATATATGTCATGTACAGGGTATACAGGCAAGCTTGGAACATCCATTGTTAGGGGGTGTCGCCTTGTTTGTTCTGTGTGCTCTGTGTTGTCATTTCTGCTTGGCGATTCGGTGTCGTAAGCAGCATTCGTTTGGAGTTGTGGGCGTGCGTCTATTTCATCATGGGAGCAAAAGTTACCGTACTTGTCCGTTGTTTACTGTTTACTGTTCTCTGTCTCATTTAAGGTTTCTATTTTACTCGAAGTGAGCTGACTGTCAAGCGGGATTACGTCAAGCAAGCCAAGGATCTAGTGGCCCAGGACAACCAGTACTCTTTCAGCACAAAGTTTCCCAACACTGGAATATAAAGGAACTGCCAAATAAGTAGTGGATGATAGATTGTATGTAATTGAAGAAATTGAACATGATTGAAGACAACCGACATTAAAAAACAAACAAACAACAACAACAACAACAAAGACAGTCATAACCACAGAATCTGTGTTCGGCCTTTACTTCATGGACAGTCATGTGTCATACTTCTCTGTTCTAACCGAAGAAAGAGATATCTTTATAGTTATATATGTCACGGCTCTTTGGTCGCTGGCATGCACATAAGCACGTGTGTCGCGCACATGCATGCGCGCGCGCGCGCGCGCGCGCGCGCGCGTGTGTGTGTGTGTGTGTGTGTGTGTGGTGTGTGTGTTGTGTGTGCGCGCGCGCGCACACACACACACACATATGGGTTGGTAGATTGGCAGTACTACCATCATACTTTATGGGCTCTTTTCCTATTTGCTTTAGAGCGAAACAAAGGAGTCATCAGCTGATCCATTTTATTCCAAATATTGATATGTTAGTACATCTATGAAATCACACACACACACACACACACACACACACACACACACACACACACACACACACACCACACGCACACACACACACGCGCAGCGCGTGCACGCACGCACGCACGCACGCGCAAGCGCACACACACGCGCGCACGGACGCACGCACGCACGCACGCACGCATAGAGAGACAGAGAAAGAGAGAGAGAGAGACAGACAGACAGAGAGAAACACACACACACACACGCGCGCGCGCGCGCGCGCACGCACGCAAGAAACACACCCCACATACAACAAAAAAACAACTAAAACCCTATTTCATACTACTACTACTACTAATACTACTACACTACTACAATACACTATACTATCAAAAAAAAACGAAAAAGGACGGCATCAGGGAAAAGACGGGAGGATGAGAATGGGGTCGTGGCGGACAGAAAAAGGAAAAAGTTCCGTCTGGTGCAAAAGAAAGCTAAACTCTGCCCCAGAAAAAGCAATCAAACACTTTAAAAAAGACACCCACACACGAAAGTACACTCTCACTAACGTTTCCCAAGTGAAAGGGGAGAATTCAGACCCCACAACGTGGAACGGTCACGGATCTGACTTCATCCGGTTCTCTGTAATTATAGATGAATTGGGATATTGTGCAAAGATTTTTTTAAGCTCATTTTGGAAAAACTTACGCTTGAAAAAAATTCATTTGACTTTCTCTTTTTTGTGGGGGTGTGTATTTGGGATGTCTTTTTTTTTAAAGTGTTTGTTTTGGATGGGCGACGGCGTTTTTTTTTGTTTGTTTTTTTTTGTTGGTGTTTTGCTTTCTTTTTTTATCCGCACTTTGAAGCAGGTGTATCAGCATAAGAAAACTGGTGTAATCAATGCTGTGTATGGGGTGTAGCACGTTCTTTTGAAAAAAAAAAAAAAAAAAGGCGGGGGGGGGGGGGGGGGGGGGGGAGGGGGGTCAAAGATTAAGGTTAATATTTATAGCCTTTTAGCCGTTGGGGGCACGAATGTTAGAGGATGATAGGAAAGGGGACGGCAGTTTGGGAAGGGGGAGCTAATCCTGTCCTTCTGCCGCCTTTAATGTCCTGAAATTTAAACAGGTCCATGTACTTGGGGGGACATAAAGGGTTTTCAAACCAACAAAACCCAAAAGCGGATTGTAAGCGTTTGAGCGGCTCTGGCCGGCGAGGATAGGGCTAATAAATACTCTCTTTAAAAAAAACAAATCACGACCATGGGCATCATCTTTTTGTTTGATGCCAGCGTTGACCCCGCTCGATCGGAGAAAGGTATTGGAAGACTAATTAGATAATTCAATCTGCTTGATGGTTTGTATGTTGCTAAAATTGCCAGGTTATTTCGCAGTCCAGGTCGCAAATTTTTTAAAAAAAATCCCAAATTTTTTTGTACCACTGGGTATTTCACTTAGGGAATATGCAAAATCATATGTGGGTTTTTAAAATCTGAGGGAGAACTGTCAGTGGGGGCTTTTTTTCTTCTTTTTAAATATTTGATATCATCGGGGAGAAAAAAA
>JAMYXO010007748.1:0-11719 GCA_033310375.1 Conus canariensis
CAGCGGGAAACAATGGATGTTGGTTTAAAAAAAAAAAAATGGGGGTTGTCCCCAACCCCCCCAAAGCAGGTGAATGATTTTTTTTTTGTTTGGGAATACCCCTTCCCCTTCTTTTTCCCCCCCTTCCACCCCCATCCCCCCTTTAAAATGCATTTGCATGGTACAGTTTTTTTTTTTTCAAAGTTTTTTTTTTCAGTGTTTATTCACGCTAACCCCTGCCCAAATTTTCCCTTAGTTTTAGTCAAACATTTCCCCCCAGGACTAAGGATTTTGTGAAGGGGGGGGAGGGAGGAGGTATGTCACATTATTGCTTGCGGGTTGTTTCAAAAGCACGGGTTGGCTCATCTTCCCCCCTCCCCCTTCTGTGATTTTTGTGCACTCCCCCAAGGACAAACGAGACCCGTGGATATCTTTTGGAGTGTGGTGTTCACCTCTGCTTTCTGAGGGGGCCGACTAACCCCTTTTTTTACAGGCAGGAGTTGTCCCCCAGAGGTACTCAGAAAACAAAAAAAACACCTACGTGCCCCCTTTTTTTCCGGGCGAGCACTTAAATCTGCGTGTGGGCTGTGTTTTTTTTCGTTGTGGTGGGAGTTTTTTGGGTTTTTTCTGTGTGGACTTTAAAGTTTTTCCCGTGTTTTTTGGGTTTTTGTGGTGGGGGTTTTGTTTTGTTCTGTGTGTGACATAACGTTTGTTTTTGGTTTTTTTTGTTCATTGTGGTGGGAAGGGTTTTTGTTTTTTTCTGTGTGTGACAAAAACTTTTTTCTGTGTTGTTTGTTCGTTGTGGTGGGAATTTTTTGTTGGTTCTGTGGGTTTAAAATTTAAAGTTTTTTTCTGGTTGTTTTTTTCATTGTGGTGGGAGTTTTTTTGTTTTTTTCTGTTGTGGGGCAAAACGTTTGGCTGTTTTTTTTTTTCATTTTGGGTGGGGGGTTTTGGGTTGGGTTTTTGTGTGACATAACGTTTGTCCGTGTTTTTTTGTTCTTTTTGGGGGGAGTTTGTGTTGGTTCGTGTGTGACATAAAAGTTTTTTCTGTGTTTGTTTGTTCATTGTGGTGGGAGTTTGGTTGGTTCTGTGGGGTGACATAAAGTTTTTTTCCCGTGTTGTTTGTTCATTGTGGGGGGAGTTTTTTGTTGGTTTTTTGTGTGACATTAAAAGTTTTTCTGTGTTGTTTTTTTTTTTGTGGTGGGGTTTTTGTTTGGGTTTTGTGTGTGACCCTAACGTTTTGTCCCGTGTTTTTTGTTTTATTTGGTGGGATTTGGGTTTTTTTTTTGTTGTGACATAACGTTTTTTCCCGTGTTTTTTTTGTTTTTTTGTGGTGGGTTTTTTCTTTTGTTGACATAGCGTTTGTCTTTTTTTTGTTCTTGTGGGGGGAGTTTTTTGTTGGTTTTTGTGTGTGACATAGCGGAAAAAAGGCCCCTTTAAAAACTGCGAAACTGCAGCAAAGTAAATTCTGTCTGTTTTTTGGGAAGTAAAAAACTGGTTTTGGTCCCCTTTTTGGGGTAGGGCCCGGCCCAAGTGAAAATGATTTTATTGGAAAAAACTTTGCCACTGAGCTTTTCTTTTGGTTTTAGTGACTTTTATCTTTTCTTCCCCCTCATAATCAAACGAGTTTTTTTGGGCTTTTGGGGGATGTGCCTGATGAGTACGTAACAGACATTCTGTTTTTCAGATATAATTTGGGAAACAGAAATCTGGGGGTGGGGGGGGGAGGGGGGGGGAGAGAATGTGGGGGGGGGGGTTTGTTTTTAAAACGATGTGTATGTTGTGTATGTTGTGTGGGGTGTGTGGGGTGTGTGTGGCGTGTGTGTTGTGGGGTGTGGGGTGCGTGCGTGGGGTGCGCCCCGCCCCGCGCGCGCGTGTGTGTGTGTGTGTGGTGCGTGAGTGCTTGGGTGTGTTTTGTGTGGGCGTGCCTCTGTGGGTGCGGGGCCGTGTGGTCGTTCATCCCTGTGTGGTGCGTTTTGGTGTGTGTGTTTTGTGTGTGTGTGTGTGTGTGTTTGTTTGTGTTGTTCGTCATGGTTTTGTTTTTGTTGGGGTGTGTGGTGGGGTGTGTAAAGTTGTGTGTGAGTGTGTGTGTGCATATTTTGGGGGTTTTGGGGTTTTGAGTGATTTGTTTGTGTGTGCATGCATTTGTTTGTTGCGTTTGAAATGCAGTACATTGGATTGTACGTCATTTGGGGGGTTTGACCATTTTGGGGAAGTTTGCTAAAGATGCTTTTGACAAATTTTCATCATTTAAAATACGTCTCTGTTTTTTTAAATTTTTTGGGTCCCCACCCAAAGGGAAAATACCACCTAATGTAAACACGGGTTAGGTCATTTGTCTCCTTATGGTGCTACGACGGGTCATGGGGAGGCCGCCCCATTGATGTTCCCTGGAGCTAAAAACCATTTGAATCAAGGGATGTGTGTAAAAAAAAATGGCTTGCCCCCACACCCCAAAGAAAGGTGAATGTTTTTTTTTTCGGGGGAAATTTACCCCCTTCCCCTTCTTTTCCCCCTTTTCCCACACCCCACCCCCCCTTAAAAATTTGCATTTGCTTGGAACTTTTTTTGTTTCAAAGTTTCTTTTTCCATTTGTTTATTCACGCCAACACCAGATCCCCTTTATTTTCATCAAACTTTCCAAAGCGGGAGAAAAAATGGATTTTTTGTGGGGGAAAAGGGGGGAGGGGGGGGAAAGAGGAAAAAAATTTTTTCAAAAATTTTTTTTTGGCCTTGGGGGGGGGTTTTTTTTTTTTTTAAAACAGAAAAACCCGGTTTTTTGTGCTCATCTGCCCCTACTCTCCCTTCTGTGTTTATTTTTCACCCCACCTTGGCACGAGCCCCGTAATATCTTTTGGAGTGTGGGGGTTCACCCTTTTGCTTTTTCTGAGGCCCCCCCCGACTAACCCTGTTTTAAAGGCAATTTGGGTCCACAGAGGTACCAAAAAAAACAAACAAAACACCTCCGTGCCCCTTTGTTCCCGGGGCGAGAAACTTACTCGCGTGTGTCTGTGTTTTTTGTTCTTTTGGGGTGGGATTTTTTTTCCTGTGTTTTGACATAACTTTTGTTTTGTTTTTTTTTTGTTCGTTGTGGTGGGAGTTTGTCCTGTGTACAAAACTTTGTCTGGGGGTTTTTTTTTTTTTTTTTTTTGTTTTTTTTTTGGGGGGGGGGGGATTTTGGGGGGGTTGGGGGGGTGGGGGTTTTTTGGGTTGTTTTTTTTTTTTTTTTTGGGGGGGGGGGGGGGTTGGGGGGGGGGTTGTTTTTGGGTTTTTTGTTTTTAAGTTTTTTTGGGGGACATAGCGTTTGCCCTGTGTTTGTTTTTGGGTGGGGGGAGTTTGGGGTTGGTTCTGGGGGTGACAAGCAAGAAAGGGCCCCTTCCCTTTGCTGACGAAGCTGCAGCAATGAAATTTTTCGTCTGTTTTGGGGAAGTATTGTCGTTTGGGTCTTATTGGGGTAGCCAGGCCTAAGTAAAAATAAATTTCTATTGAGAAATGGGCCACTGAGCTATCTTTGGTTCAGTGACTTCATCTTACTTCCCCCTCGAAAATCAAAACCCGTTTTTTGTCTTTTGGGGCATTGGTCTGGAAACGTAACAGAGAAAATTCTTTTTTTTCAAAATATAAGGGAAAACAATACTGGTGTGGGGGGTGGAGGTGGGGGGAGAGAAAGGGGGGGTGGGGGGTGCTTTTAACGATGTGTATGTTTGTAAGTGTGTGTTGTGTGGTGTGCGGTTTGTGTGTGTTTGGTGTGCGTGCGTGCGCGCGCGCGCCCCCCGCGTGTGTTGTGTTTTTGTGTGTGGGGTCCCGTGAGGGGCTTGTTTGGGGTGTTGTGGGCTGCCTCTGGGGGGTTGCGGCCTGTGTGTGTGCGTTTTTGCGGGGTGGGGTTCGTCTGTGGGGGTTTTGTGTGTTTTTTTTTTTTTTGTGTTTTGCATTGTGTGTTGTGTTTGTGTGTGTGTGTGTGTGTGAAAGTGTGGGGTTTTGTGTGTGTGTGTGTGTGTGTTGGGGAAATATTTGTGTGTGTGGGGTTTTTTAGTTTTTGGTGGGGTGCATGCTTTTTGTGTGTTTGTGTTTCCCATGTCATACATGTGGAGTGTACTTGCTTTTGGGGTGTTTAAACCATTTGGAGGATGTTTGCTAAAGATCTTTGACAAAACCCTGTTTTTTGAAATACGGCCCTCTGTTTTTATTTCAATTCTTCGGGGTCCCACCCAAAGGAGATACCACCTAATGTAAACATCTGTTAGTTTTCACTGTCCCCCTTAAAATGGTGCTACGTCCCCGTCCCTGGGGGAAAAGGGCGCACCATTGATGTTTCCCTGGAGCATAAAATTTAGCTGAATCAATGGATGTGTGTAAAAAAAAAAATGGGTTTTCCCCCCCCCAACCCCCCAAAACAGGTGAATGATTTTTTTTTGGTGGAACTACCCCTTCCCCTTCCCTTTTTCCCCCCCCCCACAAACCCCCTCCCCCCCTTTAAAAAAGCATTTGCATGGTACTTAATTTTTTTCAAAGTTTCATTTCAGTGTTTAAATTTACCCAACCCGCCAATTTTCCATTATTCAGTGCAAACAATTTCCAAACAGGGGCAATGGGTTTTTTGTAGGGGGAGGGAGGGAGGAGGTTTTTCACATTTTTTGCTTGCGGGAAATTTTCACGCACGGCTTTTTTTGCCAACTTCCCACTTTCCCCTCCTTTCTGTGATGGTGTGCCCCTCACCATGGACAGCGAGAAACCCCTGGACACCGTTGGGGTATGGGGTTTTACCTTTTTGCTTGCTGGGGCGGCTGAATAACCCCGTTTATTTCCCGGCGGAATTGTCCGGGGAAGGGGGAATCAGGAAAAAAAAAAAACACTGTACGAAATCCCTTGTTCCGGGAGAGCCAAATTTCTCTGTGTGTGTCTGTGTGGTTTTTTTCTTTGTTTGGGGGGAGTTTTTGGTTTTTTCTGTTGTTTGGGCTAGCGTTTTTTCCCCTTTTGGGGGTTTTTTTCGTTGTGGTGGAGTTTGTGTTGTTTTGTGTTTGACATAGTGTTTGTCCCCGGTTTTTTTGTTTTGTTGTGGTGGGAGTTTTGGTTTTGTTTTTGTGTGGGGATATAGCGTTTTCTGTGTTGTTTGTTCCCTTGTGGGGGGATTTGCATTTGTTCTGTGTGTGTCCCTGGTGAAGAAAAGGGTTTTTTCGATTTCGACGGACTGCCCCCAACTATACGCGTCTGTTTGTGGGTAGAGTTTCTGTCGTGATCTTAACGGGGTAGCCAGGCCAAACGAGAGTGGTTTTGTTAAAAATATCGCCCCTGGGGTTAATCTTTGGCTCGGGGAAATTTTATGTCATTTCCCCTTTTCCCCGTCAGAAAAGATTTAATTTGCTTTTCGGTAAGCTTGGGCCAATAAGGAAAAAGTTTCCCTGTGGTTTTAGAATAACAACCCCGCATGCCGGTTTGGGGTTGTATTTTTATTTTGTGTGTTGTGTGTGTGTTTTTGGTTTTGTGGGGTGGTGGTGGGTGTGTGTTTTGGCTGTTTTGTGGTGAGGGGCATGCCTTTTTGGACGTGCGGTGTGTTAAGTTTATCTGTGTGTGTGTGTTTTATGTGGTGTTGTGTTGTGTGGTGTTGTGGGGTACCCTGTGTCTGTGTGATGAGGGTGTAGTGTGCGTGGGCCTTTTTTTGCTTTCGCGGGTTTTTTGTGCTTGTGGGTGAAAGTTGGGGATAGTTCAAATTTTTTGGTTGGGGGGTTTGATGGTCAGCATGTGGGTGTATCCTGAAGATGCCCGTGACGAAATTTTATTCAGTTTTAAAAGTACCACTCTTTTCAAATTCCCTTTTGGTCCTTGCCCGAGGACATACCATCTTCATACACACATCTTTTTGATGTTAAACCGCCCCCCGTGGGGTGGGGCATTCAAAATGGGGGGGGGGGGGGGGGGGGGGGGGGGCAAAGGGCCAAAATGGGTTTTTTTTTTTTTTCCCCCTTGGGGCCCAAATTAGGGCCCCCGGGCCCGGGGGAAAATGGCCCCTGTGGGGGGCAAAATTTTTTTGGGGGGGGGCCCCCGGAAAAATGGGGGGGGGGGGTTTTAAATTTGGAATTTTCACTAAACAATGCACACTCCCAAAGGGAAAGGCTTTTGTTTTAAACCCTTTTTCCGTTTTTCATTTCTAAAAAACTCTCTCCCCTCTCTCCTCTCCTCCCATCTCATCCCAAAATCGTTAAATCTCTCTCTTCCCCTTGTTCTCCCCTTTTCCCCTCTCTGTACTAATAAATTTAAAAAAAGATTTTAGAAAAGATGACAGCAGTTTTTTAAAAATAGAAACAGATAATGTGTGGTGTTTTGGGGGTGTGTGGGGTGTTTTTGGGGTTTTTGTGTGTGTGTGTGTGGTTTTGTGTGTGCGCGCCGGGGTTTTTACTCACATAAAAAAGGCATTATATATTTTTTTCAGTTTATACACGTGGGGCAAACCCTGCAAACACGCACACACACAAAACACACCCCACACACACAAAACACACACAAAATCCAAAACCCCAAAACCACACACAAAACACACACACACACCACAAGACACACACAACCCTCAATCACACACACAAAACAAACCACACAAAACACACACACCACACACACACACAACACAAAACACACACACCAAACAGTGGGAAATTTTACGAAAAAACAACCTTAAACTTTTTTTTTTTTTACAAAGGGGAAAAAGGGGGGGGGGGGGGGGGGGAAAATTTTTAAAGGGCAAAAAACACAGTTTTAAAGTTGAACCTTTAGCGCTCATTCCATCAGCCTCGTCGTGCCATCTTTCTCCTGAAAGTTTTGGCCAAAGGGGACCCCTCTGTTTTGGGAAACCGGCTGCCTTCCATCCTTGTGAAAACCATTTGGTGTGGGCAGTACAAAATACACCCAACTGGGAGAGAGAAGTGGGGGGGGAAAGGGGGGAGAGGGGGGGGACTTGGGGAAAAAGGAAAAGGGAAAAAAAAGGGGGGGGGGAGAAAAACGGGTTTTCCCTGTTCCAACCGTTGGTTTGAACCCCGTACACCGATCTAAAAAACCCCAAACGGCTTTTGCAACCCCCCCCGTTTGGGGGGGGGGGGTTTTTTTTTTATGGTTAAGGGAAATTTTTTTTTTTTTTTTTGGGGAATTTTCCCCGAAAAGGGGCCCCTTGGGGGGTCCCCACCCTTTTCCCCCTTTTTGGGTGTTTTGTGTGGTGTTTTGTTTGTGGTGTTGTGTGTGTGTGTTTTTGGTGTGTGTGTGGTGTTGTTTTACGTGTCCCCGTCTGTAGGGAAAGGAGTTTTCTGTTTTTTTTTCTTTTGTTTTGCGTATTTCATGCTTTTCGCCCTGATTGCCCCGGAAAAGGGACCGACCGAGATGGTAAAACCCTCCCCAGACAAAAAAATGACGTCCTTCGATTTTGCAGCAGTCTAAAGGTATGCATGAGTATTAATTGGGAAACAAAAGGATAAATAGAAACTGGGGGGGGAAACACACACAAGCACACCACCACACACCCACACACACACCACACACACAACACACACCCAACACGCATTTCACCACAAAGAAAACACACAGAGACAGCATTTTTTCTATAATATAAAATTTCTTCGCGGGAAAAAAAATGTGGGGAAGCCCCAATCACCAAAATAGTAAACCCCAGCATAGCCCGAAGGGGGAATAAACAAGTGTTTCATGTGGTAGTCATGTTCAAACACAAAACCCGCCTATGTTTTTCCAAGCAAAAAATTAATTTTTTAAAAACAATGAGGAATATCAACAATGGTTGGGTTTTTGAACAGACAATAAAAGTGGAGAAGGGGAGAGAGAGAGAGAAGAGGGAAAAGAGGAGAGAGATAGAGAGAGAGAGAGATTCAAAATTTAAAAAAATTTGTTTTAAAATTTTTTTTTTTAAAAAAATAGTTTTAAGACCACCCAAACCCCCACCCCCCCCCCTCCCCCCATTCCCCAAGGCAAAAGTTTAATAATTATGTAAAACAATACACGGGGTCAAACCCCCTCCACGTGTTTTTTTTGCGCATTTTTAAATCTTTCATAATTGACCCATTTCATGCAATGGCATAACGTGCCCCGTCTCAAAGAGAGAGAGACAGACAGACAGACAACTGACCCGACGACTAAGCGGGGACAGACAGACCGAACAAAAGAAGACAACCCAAAAAACGTCAAATTTGAAAGAAAACATTTTAGACAAAAGCTTTTTCCCCCCCAGTTTTTCTTTTTTAATTTTATTTGTTTTTTCCCCCAAAACACAACAACCCAAAAAAACGCTGACAACGAAAAACGGACAAACCCGCAATACAATTTTCATTACCAAAACCCCTATTACCATTTGTTTTCAAATGCAAAGAGAAAAGGAGAGAGAGAAGGGAAAAAGAGA
Source organism: Conus canariensis (assembly GCA_033310375.1). NCBI lineage: Eukaryota > Metazoa > Mollusca > Gastropoda > Neogastropoda > Conidae > Conus > Conus canariensis. The sequence continues at coordinate 8,369 of JAMYXO010007748.1, forward strand.
GAAAAATTAAGAAGACGGGGAGAGAGAGAAAGTGAGGGGAGAGAGAGAGTGAAAGGGGAGAGATAGACTGAGGGGGAGAAGACAAAGGGGGAGAGGAGGAAATGAGGGAGAGAACATAAGAGAGAGAAGACATGAGAGAGAGAACAGTGGGGGAGAGAGGGGTGAGGGGGGAAAAGAGGGGACCCGGGGAAAGACCAGAAGAAGAGTGAGAATGAGAAAAGGAGAGAAGGGGGAAAAGGAAAAAGAGGGAGAGCAAATAATAAAATGGGGGTTTAAAAAAGGTTTCAAGCAAAAAAAAAAATGCCCTCTTCAAGAAATCAAAGTAAGGAAAAAGGTTAAAACAAAATTGGGGAGGCCCCGTTTTTTTTTTGCCCTTTTCCCGATCAAAAAAAAATTTCTTTTCAAATATTTGGAGGTTTTTGGCTGTGCGTGGGGTGAAATTTGTATGTGTTGTGGAGTATGTTTGAAATTGTGGTTTTTTTTCGGTGTGTGTAGCGCCTACACGCGGCGCCGCGGCCCCGCGCGTGTTTTTTTTGGAGTGTGTGTTGGGGTGGTTTTTGCGTGTGTGCGTGGGAAATGTGTGAGATTTTATTTCCCATTTGTTTTTTTTTTTTTTTCCCTTTTTCCCCTTTTTTTATTTTTTTTTTTTTTTCCCCCCCTAAAATATTGAAAAATTCCCCCTTTTTTTTTTTTTCCCTTTTCCCCTTTTTTTTTTGGGGGGTTTTTGGGGGGGGGGGGGTTTTTGGGATTTTTTTTTTTTTATTTTTTTTTTTTTTTTTTTTTTTTTTTTTCAAAGGGGCCCCTTTTTTTTTGGGTCATTTCTTCCCAAAATTGTAAGTGATGTTTTCTTCCAAATTTGCTTTTTTTGGGGGGGGAATTTTTTGGGGAAAATTTTTTGGGGGGGGTGGGGGGGGGGGGGGGGGGGGGGGGGGGGGGGGGGTTTTTTTTGGGGGGTTGTAAAAAAAAAAGGGGGGGGGGGGTTTTTTTTAAAAAAAAGGGGGGGGGGTGGGTTTTGGGTTTTGGGGGGGGTGGGGGGGGGGGCCGCGCGGGGCCCCAGGGGGGGTGGGGGTTGGGGGGGGGGGGGTTTTGGGGGGGGGGGGTTGGGGGGGGTGGGGGGTGGGGGGGGGGGGGGGGGGGTTTGGGGGGGGGGGGGGGGGGGGGGGTGGGGGTTATTTTTTAAAATTTTTGGTTTATGTTTTTTTTTAAAAAATTTTTTTTTAAGGGGTTTTTAGATAATTTTGTTTTTTTGTAAGGGTAAGGGGAAAAAATAAAATTTTTTAAAATTTCGAAAAGGGAAACCTTTTTTTTTCTTTTTTTTTTTGGGGGGGCCCCTTCCGATTTGGAAAACCCTTTCCAACCAACACAGAGGGTCAATTCGTTCCTTTTTGGTAAAATGTTTTCAATTCATTTTTTTCCCTTCGTAATGGGCCTTTTTTTTTTTTAATTTAAAAAGTTTTCTAATTTTTAAAATAAAGGCCCCTTTTTTTTTATTTAAAATTAATTCCAAACGAATTTCAAAGGGTTTCCATATAAATTCGCCGAACCAAAAAGTTAATTTAAAGGGGCACCCAAAAACAAAGAAAAACACAATTTTAAAATAAACAGGAAAAAATTCAAAAGGCTTTTTTAGGGCTCCCTTTTTTTTGTGGGCCCGGGTGTTTTGAGTTGGGAATTTTGGCTGGTGCCCTAAGTAATATTTTTTTGGAGGAAAATTAAATTGCCCCTAATTTGGGCTCATCGGACAGCCAAGTTACCGTTCTTTTTAGTTTGAGTTTAAAAGCTCCCATTTTAATTAATTTTTTTTTCTTTTTTTTTGGGGTCCAAAAGGGGTTTTCCCGTTCTTTTTTCCCAAATTTTTTTAATTTTTTTTGTTAAGGGCACCCCCCAAAAATGTCACATCATGGGAACCCAAGATTTTCGGTTCCCCTTTTTTTTTGGATTCTGGGCCCCTTTAAAAAACACATCATTTGGGGGTAGGGGTTTCCATTCTGGGTTTTTTTGGGATTTATTTGGGGACAATATTTTTGTAAACATCATGGGAGGGGAAAGTTGCCCCTTCTTTTTAAATTTTTAGTTTAGGGGAAAATAATGTCACAAAAAACATGGGAGCCAAGTTAAAAACCCTTTTTTTTTTTTTTTTTTTTTTTTTTTTTTTTTTTTTTTATTTTTTTTTTTCAAAAAACCCTCGGAAAAAATTTTTCATTCCCCCAAGGGAAAAAACCCAAAAGAAAGCCCGAATAAAAAGGGAAAAAAGGGGGAAAAAAAGGGGGTTTTAAAAAAAAAACAAAGTATACGAAGAAAAAAAAAAAGGGCCCGCTCAGTAAAAAAAAAAACATCTTTTAGGGCCCTGCTTTACTGGACCCGGGTGGGAAGGGGGGGGGAGGGGGGCAAAAGGGGCCAGGGATGTGATGGGGTTTTGCAGCACCTTTTGTAAAAAACCCCCATAACAAAATCCCCCAACCCCCCGGAAAAAGAAAAACCCTTTCTAAAATGGCTTAGTAAAGGGAAAGGGAACCCGTAGAGTACCAGCCTTTGGGAAGGGTTTTTTCAGAAAAAGAAACCCAAACCCCCCAGTTTAACCCGGGTATGTATTGGAAAAATAAAAAAAAAGGGGGGGGGAAAGATTCCTTCATTAAAAAAAGAAATGAACCCCGGCAAAACTTAAAGGGGAAAAGGGAAAAAATTCCCGAGAAAAGATAAAAAGGGGAGAGGGATGAAGAGGGAAAAGGGCTAAAAAAGGGGCAATAAAACAAAACCATTCCCCAAACCCCAACCCCAAACCGACAAAAATAAAGGGGGGCTGCTATATGAAAAGATCCCAAGGGGTGTGTGTGTGGTGTGTGTGTGTGGTGTGTGTGTGGTGTGGTTTTGGTGTTGGGGAGTTGGTGTTCGTTTGTGTGTGTCGTGTGGTGTGGTGTGCGCGGGGTGCGTGCCCTGGGGGGTTCGTTTGGGGTTGGTTTGTGTGTGGGGTGTGTGTGTGTGTGTGTTGTGGGTGTTTGGTGGTTTGGGGTAAATTTGTGGGCCGCTTGGGTGCAAATTTTAGGCCCTAAAGTGGGACGTTGACAGTTTTCTTGAATTGGAAGAAATTGGGCGCAACGTACAATTTTGGGAGACCCGCTAAAAGTTCAGGGGTGCCAGGATTTAAACGATTTTTACAAATTTCCCTTTTGTCCCCTATTTCCCAAAACCCCGGTTTTTTTTTTGTTTGAAAACACGACACAAATTTTCCCTTTTGGGGGGTTCTTCTTTTTCCTTTTCCCCTCCAAACTTTCCCCCCTCCCCTCCCCCCCTTTCCCCCCTCCCCCCCCGATTTCCCCCCCCGCCCCTTCCTTCCTTTTCCCCTTCCCACCT
>JAMYXO010007749.1:0-7500 GCA_033310375.1 Conus canariensis
AAAAAAAACTTGCACGATCCGCCGTACCTATGAGAGAAATAACGGCCCTTGATCATGCTTTTAAGAAGCATCAGAGGCGAATTAACAAACAATTTAGCAAAACTGGGTAAAACTAGATGAGCATATAAAAAAGAGAAAAAGAAAAACTAGTTGAGGCTGATGACCACAACTTAGGACCTGGTGTTAAAGAAAGAATAACACAAAGACTAAAAGATCTTTGAACAAGAGAGATCAGCAAGACTAGAAGTGTTGTTACTAACCGAGAACAATTACGAATTTCAGTGGCGGGGAAAAGAGAAACTATCCAAAGAATTTTATATGAAGACCCCAACGTTAGCAGAACGAATAAGAACACTGTTTAGAGAGCAAGGTGTCACATTAGCAAGTGTTAAACAGCCTTAGGATTTGCAATAAGTACACTGGTGTTGGATTTTACAGGCGGCGGTGGGCAAGGGTTAGTGCCTCCACCACCATTTTCCTCCACCTGATAAATCATGGGTAAAAAAACAACTTGATCATCTTGCAAGTTTATTAAAAAAATTAGCCGTAAGGCAATAGATTCTTTGCCGGGTTTTATTTTGGAGGGTCGTTAGCTGGCTTTTGTCTGCCGCAAGTAAAGTAGTTGGCTTTATGGCCGAGCACTTATGGGCATTAGTTGTTTAATATTGGGTTACTCTTTAGTAAGATAAAGACCAAGTAATCCTAGGGCAGTTAATCCAATAACAAGTGCTGTCTTTTCTATTCATGGGGTCGCTTTTATTCACCAGGGGATTGGTTGGGGGTGGGGTTTTTGAGGGGGGGTATTGGAGGGGGTTTTTTGGGGGCCTTTTGGGGATTGGTGGGGATTCTTTTTTTATTGCTATTGCTGGGCTTAGAATTTATGTCTTTTTTTTTCCGACCTTCTCTTCTTTACCAGCCACAAGGATTTCATTTTTTATAGTTTATTATTGTTCCTATCTGGAGTCTGGGTCAGAAGGCAGCATGTATAAACCAGTGCCAACACCCAAAGTCTATTTTCGATCTTGCGTTTGCAAAACTTTTGGTACCTTTTAATACTTGAAGCAAATCAATTGCAGAATTAATAGAATCCTCAAATTTGCTAAATACTGTTTTTGGGGTCTAAGCCAGTAGAAGGATCAATTATGTTTGATCTCGTTTGTGCTTGCGAACCTAGCAAACACCAAACATAAGTACGAATAGAGTCGTTTATTCGTTCTATTCCTGCTTTTGTTAGGCCCTTAGAAGTATCCAAAATAAATGTTTGTCCCATGCTGTTTTTATGCTCTTGCTCTATGGACCCGAGGTGAACAGTTGTGCTGAAGAAAAAGATGTGTAAGGAGGATTCCAGTCATAGTTATACTTTCTGTGCACGCCCCAATAATAAAGGGTACCTAAACCATAATTGCGATCCAACTTTTGTCGAAAGTATGTCTTTGGGTTAATATAAAATTCGTTACAGATCCTTTCAAAAGCCTTGTAATCTATTCTGTTGCTGATATGGATTAAACGTTTTGTCATTTGGTAATGGCGCTTGCAGTTCAGATAAAATACGTCTGAAGGTGTAATAAAAATGAAATCTATACACTGACCTCACCAAGGATCAGGATGATTTAAATGATCAGCATACGACACTCCACACCCAGTTGATGCACAAAACACAGCAAAATTTAACTGGTTCTGATAAAAACTGCATCGGATGACTGAACCACACTTTCGGGATGTAGTCGTTTTTGATAGGAGGGTTAAGATAACGATCCAATGGAGTACTAACCTTTACTTGAAAGGCGTCAGTCTGAGTCACAGAAATGTCGAGGGTATCAGTTGTTATATCTTTAGGACTGTAGTGCGGTCCAACAGAATATTTTGCATTAGTATATTTGAATGCACTCATTTTTAAATTTGTTTTAAAAATGTTTGTAACAATAAAAAACTCAAGACAGTCCTTCGTTTTTAGAATATGCTATTGATAATAACTGCGGAACCCAAAGGGTCGCACTCCATGAAATTTTTTTACAAGTCGTATGGTTTAATATAACTAAATCCAAGAAAAATAATAAGATTACTAAAATTTGACAATAGAGGAAACTTAGTTAGCCAGTTAACCATACCTGATGTTATTACGGGTTTTGGGCTCGCTAAAAGAAGCAATGAGTAACTTCGACATTACTCTCAAACTTAACAATGCAAATTTGAAAATAATGTTGACATTCAAACCTGAAGAGAAGAAGTACGTTACTATTTTGATAGAGAGCTAGCTAAAATGTTAGGCTTTGCAACTAGCAATAATGTCATTTATGATTTTTAGTTACATCAGACAAAACTACTTATGAGGGAGAATATCCGCTCGATCTTGCATTACATTCATTACTCTATGTTCATTTGGACGAGCTGAGCACTGATGAAAACTTATATGATGGAAGGCCCTCAACTGTTTTAAGAGCCCCTCCATCAGGGAAAGCTGCATATTGCGATTATGAATTTATACAATTCCCTAATTTACAGTTTAAAAGATTAGCTTGTGGGAGGGTCAGATCATTTAATATAAAAATCAAAGACCAAACAGGAAAAGTCGTCAAATGTGACAGCACTGCACATTGTTTTGGAAATAAAATAATACGTTGTTTTAAAAAATGCACGTGGACCAGACGATTCGGGGGTCACATTAGCGCCTGAGAGGTGTGTAACTTTAGAATTAAAAGCCTTGCAGACGTTTAGGACTTTGAACAGAACGGTGAGATAGGCACTTTGTATGGTTTGAGTACACTAAAGATGGTTATTATAAACGCAAAGAGGTTGACGACAACAAAAGGTTTCCTAAACTAGAACAACTACGCAATGTAGAAGCAAATAATGCGGGTCAGTATGAATATAAAATAGTTCGAAAAACTGACAACAAATGGCACTTAGAACCATATTTAGAATGGGACATAAAATTTGAATTCTTAAGCCCATTTACATTTTTTGACCGTCAAAAAAGTTTCAGAAAAGCATTGAACTCTGGCCCTTTACATGTAAGTCTTATGCCAGAGGACAACAGTCGGAAAGAGATCGAAATAAAGCCGTTTGGGGACAAACAGTACATCCTCCACAGAAGAGAATCGGTTTTAAAGAAAGCTTCTACAAAATTACAGTTCATTCCACGCACAAAATTAGGAGACACGTTCACAATGATATTTAAAATTTCTGTCTTAAAAGATGAGGCGAGAAATGGAGCTCTGGGCGTCAGTGACAATCTTATGAAAGGAATTCTTATTAGCTGGCAAAACTTAGACGTTGACAAACTTAAAGTTACTGTCGTCGTTCTTTACAATGGCGAGGATATTAAGGTCATAAAACAAGCAACAAAATTGATATTAGTCTAAATAGAAACGATCTTACAGAACTGAACTGGATTAATCTTACACATTTGGGCCTTATAGGGTTTTATTATACTGAACAAGTTTTGACAGAGAGTATGATAAAAACAATAACTGGATTAGATTAAATTCTGTTTTAAAACTATGGAGCAGTTAAACTTTATGACAAAAACCCCTCATTGTTCATTGATTTGTGGACAGACTGGTTGTGGAAAAACAATATTTGTCCTCGACCTATTACAAACAGTTTATAGTTATAATTTTGATCATATTGTAATTTTCTGTCCAACATTAAAGTGGAACAAAGCATATCACGACAGAAGGTTTATATGGACGGATGATGAAATCTATTTAGTTGACCCTAGCAATAAACTGAGTGAGTGTTTAGAACACTTTTATAGACAGTTTGAGGGAACGCAGACACTATTTATTATAGATGATTGTTCAGCAGAAAAGGATATAGTTAGAAAAAGAAATACTTTATCAAAACTGGCTTTTAGTGGAAGACATGCTGGGATAAGTGTGTGGATTTTATGTCAAAAATATAACTCAGTTTTAAAAGACTTTAGAGAACAGTTAAAGACTGTAGTTTTATTCCACATGAAAGACAGAGACGCATTTGATGAATGTATGCGTGAAAATGATGTTATTGAAGACGATCAAGAAAAACGAAGGATTAAGCAAAAACTAAAGTCTCAAAAGTTTTCTAAATTAGAGTTAAAAACAGATAATCCTACACATTATGTATGTTTGTAAAGTGTTTACTATTAGAGAACTATAAAATAGGCACTCTGGGTAAGCCGGCGGAGCAACAGCGAAACCGGCTTCAGCCGGTTGGAGCTGGCGGAGGTGGGTGAGCCAGAGTGCCTATTTTATAGTTCTCTCCGTCCCTGGTGACATTGCTATAAATACACTGGGATAGGGTGCACCGTGACATGTCAACACTTCTTTGTCTGTCTGTCTGTCTGTCTGTCTGTCTGTCTGTCAGTCTCTCTCTCTCTCTCTCTGTCTCTCTGTCTCTGTCTCTGTCTCTCTCTCTCTGTCTCTCTCTCTCTCTCTCTCTCCTCTCTCTCTCTCTCTCTCTCTCGATCAGTATTGAGGGGACGATCCAGCCACTCCGTTCTGTTGACATTGCTACAACACACTGGGGATAGGGTGCACCGTGACATGCCAACACTTCTCTGTCTGTCTGTCTGTCTGTTTGTCTGTCTTTCTGTCTGTCTGTCTGTCTCTCTCTCTCTCTCTCTCTCTCTCTCTCTCTCTCTCTCTCTCTCTCTCTCTCTCTCTCTCGATCAGTATTGAGAGGACGATCCAGCCACTCCGTCCCTGTTGACATTGCTACAAACACACTGGGGATAGAGTGCACCGTGACATTCCAACACTTCTCTGTCTGTCTGTCTGTCTGTCTGTCTTTCTCTCTCTCTCTCTCTCTCTCTCTCTCTCTCTCTCTCTCTCTCTCTCTCTCTCTCTCTCTCTCGATCAGTATTGAGAGGACGATTCAGCCACTCCGTCCCTGGTGACATTGCTACAACACACTGGAGGTATGGTGCACCGTGACATGTCAACACTTGTCTGTCTGTCTGTCTGTATGTGTGTATGTCTGTCTCGATCAGCAGTGAGGGGACGATCCAGCCACTCCGTCCCTGTTGACAATACTACAACACACTGGAGGCATGGTGCACCGTGACATGCCAACACTTGTCTGTCTGTCTGTCTGTCTGTCTGTCTGTCTGTCTCTGTCTGTCTGTCTGTCTGTCTGTCTGGCTGGCTGGCTGGCTGGCTCTCTCTCTCTCTCTCTCTCTCTCTCTCTCTCTCTCTCTCTCTCTCTCTCTTACGTGTTGTATGCTCTCTCATTCTCTCTCTCTGTCTCTCTGTCTCTGTCTCTGTCTCTCTCTCTCTCTCTCTCTCTCTCTGTCTCTCTGTCTCTCTTTTGTGTTTTAATCTCTCTCCCTCTCTCTCTCTCTCTCTCTCTCTTTCTCTCTCTCCATCTTATGTGTTTTAATCTCTCTCTCTCTCTCTCTCTCTCTCTCTCTCTCTCTCTCTCTCTCTCTCTCCGTGTCTCTGTCTCTCGTTTGTGTTTTAATCTCTCTCTCTCTCTCTCTCTCTCTCTCTCTCTCTCTCTCTCCCCTTTCTCTCTCTCTCTCTCTCTTTCTCTCTCTCCATCTAATGTGTTTTAATCTCTCTCTCATTCTCTCCTCTCTCTCTCTCCTCTCTCTCTCTCTCTCTCTCTCTCTCTCTCTCTCTCTCTCTCTCTCTCTCCCAAACATTAGCCTGTTTGAGAAGCAAGAGCACACTGAAATTCCTTGATCCTAATCCACCGCATGGATCTGCCACAAAACTGGCTGTGTTTGTGCCTGGTCTGGCCTGCCCTCGGTGTTGTGATGAAATTAATGTAGTCAGAATGACCGGCCGCCGTGGCGCCACATTTATGTCGCGGATTCCCGGCTGGGAGGTCATAGGTTCGAGCCCTATCAAAGCTATTTTATTTGTGTGTGTGTGTGAGTTTTTTTTTCTGCTCCAACCAGAGCTAAGTCTGTGATGGAATCTCTCTGGAAAGACTGTAACTATTATTATAGTCGAGTTTCATCCACCGAATGAATGCCTCTCTGAAAGTGTCGGTCAATTTTTTTTTTTCTGACCAACACTACAGGTGTCTGTATCTCTCAGGCCTGATTGACCGCCAGGATTTGTTATGAAAGTATTGGTAGAGTACAGTCCTCTCATGCACTTTCAGACCTGAACGGAAATCTATAGCATCATCTACACCATCCTCACTGATTAACATTTAAAGAGAACCTCTATTTCTGTGGCGCTTCGTGCCCTGCTCTCGTGGTGACCTCAGTTTTGATTTGTCCTCCAGGTCTATGTCCTTGGTGAGTTCTAGTTAGGGTCGCCGGTATTGGCGAGTCCATGGGGACTGTCCTCACACGGACGTGGTGGATTGGGACTCATACTTTTGCTGGATTTTGCGACTAAGCAGTTATTATCGTCAGCCAAGAGGTTGACAAGTCATGTCCAGCATTGGTTGGAGTCAAACAGAAACCACCGAGGGCCGTTTAAGTAATTCGGCGGTAGTGCAGCGTCTCCTCTGGTCGGTTGCCTCATAAGGACTCCGCACTGATTGCTCACTGTGAATCGCGGGCTGTGGTGGGACAGGCCGAGGCTGTGGACGGGGATGGCGAACAAGAATTAATGGTGTGGGTGCAATGCCACTGAGGTGACAAGGAGAATATCACACACACACACACACACACACACACACACACACACACACACACACACACACACACACACACAACATAAACGTTTTGGCCAACATAAACGTACTTGAAAAAAAAAAAAGCCGAAAACTTGAATCCCTGTTTTACAGGCTTAAGCTAAACGCTTTCCGTACAAAAATTCGCAAAAATTTAAATTGCATCTGCGGAGCAGTCGAAAGTTTCACAACCCAGCATCTTCTTTTCCACTGCGCATATTTCAAAAATGAAAATCCTGACTTCCTGCGACTTGATGGCACGTGTATTTTCCAGAACTTACCAGGTCTTGTTTCTTTTGTTAATTCCTTGATGATTAGTCCAGTGGGCTTTTTTTTGTAACAAGTGTTCCTATAGATATGAGCGCTTAACATTTTGGTTATACCAGATATCCTGTACTCCTTTATGTTTTAATACTTGCTTTGGGCTAATGTTAATTGTAAAGAATTTTAGTATGAATCGCTATATATAGCTAATTGTTCGTAACAAATCTTTTATCGGTCCATCAACACACACACACACACACACACACACACACACACACACACACACGCACGCATGCACGCATGCACGCACGCACGCACACACGCACGCACGCACGCACGCACGCATGCACGCATGCATACACACGGTATTTCCCTAACTCTGTCTAAAATCACTTTATGTGAATAGACGTTAAATTGAAGAACGAACGAACGAACACACACGCACACAGAGAGAGAGAGAGAGAGAGAGAGAGAGAGAGAGAGAGAGAGAGAGAGAGAGAGAGAGAGTTGGTAAGAATGGTTAGAGGTGTGGAATTGCTGATGACATAGATACATTCAGACCAAAGGGCGTGGCTGAGTACATAACCCCTTCAGCTGAAATAACGATTGAGTGCAGTGCATACA
>JAMYXO010007750.1:0-11717 GCA_033310375.1 Conus canariensis
CTCTCTTTCTCTCTGTCTCTCTCTAAGCCTCTAACATCAGCTGATTTGCTCATTGTCTGTCTGTCTGTCTGTCTGTCTGTCTGTCTCTCTCTCTCTCGCTCTCTGTCTCTGTCTCTCTCTCTCTCTCTCTCTCTCTCTCTCTCTCTCTTTCTCCCTGTCTCTCTCTCTCAGCCTCTTAAATTGGCTGATTTGCTCATTGTCTGTCTGTCTGCCTGCCTGTCTGTCTGTCTGTCTGTCTGTCTGTCTGTCTCTCTCTCTCTCTCTCTCTCTCTCTCTCTCTCCTCTCTCTCTCTTTAAGCCTCTAAAATCAGCTGATTTGCTCATTGTCTGTCTGTCTGTCTGTCTGTCTGTCTCTCTCTCTATCTCTCTCACTCTCTTCTCTCTCTCTTCTCTTCTCTCTCTCTCTCTCTCTCTCTCTCTCTCTCTCTCTCTCTCCTCTAAGCCTCTAAAATCAGCTGATTTGCTCATTGTCTGGCTGTCTGTCTGCTTCTCTGTCTCTGTCTCTGTCTCTGTCTCTGTCTCTCTCTCTCTCCTCTCTCTCTCTCTCTCTCTCTCTCTCTCTCTCTCTCTCAGCCTCTAAAATCAGCTGATTTGCTGATTGGTTTTATGTCTCACCATCCCCTCCCCATTCCGTTTTTGTAATGTGACCACAGGCCATGGCCCAAAATATGGTTAGTTTAGCAGCCCGCCCCCCCCCCCCCCCCCTTTTTTTTTTCTTCAATCTTTCATGGAGGCTTATGCTTGTAATATCTGATACTTTATAATACACAGTGTTCACTTAGAGTCTGGGCCCTTACCGCTAGTCAAACGCATCTGGTTTCTATTTACAAATTTACAAGAACAATTTTGTTCCTTACAAAGAAGGTTCTGTTTTCACCTCAAACACATTTCACATTATCAATACCATGACACATTAAGTGAATGTACATACAGCGTTCAGGAAGAGGCGTCAAAATCATACGAAATATTCTGATATATACAATATGTGACGAGTTGAACTAATTAGCAGACGTATCAATCATTTTCGAAATTATATAGAGAACCAGTCTTATGAGATTGCAAGAGTGTTTAATGTTTATAAATCGGATCAGCCGCCGTGGCGAAGTGGTTAGCGTCGCGGACTCCCGGCTGGGAGGTCGTGGGTTCGAATCCCATCAGAGTCATGTGGGTTTTTCTGCCCCGACCGGCTCCTACCCAGAGTTGAGTTTGCTGCGGACTCAGTTGGGAAGACTGGGACCACACAGTCGAGTTTCATCCACTTAATGGATGCGTTTCTGAGAGTGTTTCTCAAATTTCCTGACCAACACTGCAGGTGCCTTATCTCTCGGGCCTGGTTGACGCCGGGATATATTATGAAAGGAAACGTAGAGTACAGCCCTGTCATGTAGTCTTAGACCGAAATGGAAATCCGTAGCATCGTCTTAATCATCCTCATTCTCATCGATCAGCATAAAAAAGTCTCAGATTCTGCGGCCGTTCATGCCCTGCTCTCATGGTGACCTCAATTTCGATGTCCTCTCCACGTCTGTGGCCTTGGTTTGGTTCCATCGGGGTCGCCGGTATCGGCGAGTCCATGGGGGCTGTCGTTGGACGGACGTGGTGGCGCCCTCCGGAGGACGAGCTCACTCACGCCGGCTCCTCGACTAAGCAATTATTGTCGTCAGTAGGGGGCTTAGTAGGAGGTGTCCTGCGTATGTTAGATCAGAACAGGCGCCAATTATTGTTGATTAATGTACACAAAAAGAAAAAACAGTACAAGTTGCTAGTTGTTGTTGATTAATGTACAAAAAAGAAAAGACAGTGCAAGTCGCTAATTGTTGTTGATTAATGTACACAAAAGACAAGACAGTGCAAGTCGCTAATTGTTGTTGATTAATGTACACAAAAAGAAAAGACAGTGCAAGTCGCTAATTGTTGTTGATTAATGTACATAAAAAGAAAAGACAGTGCAAGTCGCTAATTGTTGTTGATTAATGTACATAAAAAGAAAAGACAGTGCAAGTCGCTAATTGTTGTTGATTAATGTACATAAAAAGAAAAGACAGTGCAAGTCGCTAATTGTTGTTGATTAATGTACACAAAAAGAAAAGACAGTACAAGTCGATAATTGTGTTGATTAATCTTTTCAGTAGCTTGTGTAATCAGTTTCTTTTCTGAACTGGACGTATTTCATTAAAGGTAAAAGTATTGAGATGTTTCAGTGGAAGATATGTGCAATTGACGTATTTCATTAAAGGTAAAAGTATTGAGATGTTTCAGTGGAAGATATGTGCAATTGACGTATTTCATTAAAGGTAAAAGTATTGAGATGTTTCAGTGGAAGATATGTGCAATTGACGTATTTCATTAAAGGCAAAAGTATTGAGATGTTTCAGTGGAAGATATGTGCAATTGACGTATTCATTAAAGGCAAAAGTATTGAGATGTTTCATTGAAAGATAATTATGTGCAATTGACGTATTTCATAAAGGGTAAAAGTATTGAGATGTTTCAGTGGAAGATATGTGCAATTGACGTCATTAGTGTAACAGGGCATCATGTCAAAGAATGAGAAATCAGTTACAGCGTACCAATGGAATGAATGCACTATGTTATTTACATTGTGTATTGTTCACTATAGGACAGCCATTTGTTTTTAAATCATAAAAATAATCAAGTTTCTATCAAACAGCATGCTTTTCTTTTTCTCACCTATATTTCAATTCCATCTGAATCCTAAAATTCAAGGTTTAACACAATTATGTCTGTAAGTGTAAAAAACAAAACAAAAAACCTCTGTTTATAACAATTGCAATGGTAATGCTGCTTATAGCCCCGCCGATCGCAAAAGTCCATATGAGGGCTGTTACCACGTTGAAAATAACTCTCAAGTCATTGAAAAAAGCATCATTCACACAATTCTTTAAAACATATCTTCCCAAAACACAAAACACACAGGAAATTGTGTTAACGATCTTTCCTTCGTAAAATCTTAGATCATCTGAAAAATGTTAATCCCTCTCAGATATTCAAAGATCACATCAGGTGGGACATCTCTGAACAAGGTTTTCATGGAGTCTGCTATAGAGTGTTTATATCTCACATCGTGCAAGTCCAAACACTCTAAAAGGATATGTCTCACTCTGGGTGGTACATGACATGGAATGCACCACGGATTTCTTCACCTGTTAAAAGATAAGAATGGGTGCAAAACGAGTGGCTTGTATGCAAACGGCATAAAACTGTTTCTCTCTTTACAGCCAGTATAGAATGACGGTGAACACAGAGTGCGCGATCGTGTGAGAGCTAGGGAATGTCTGTGTGCTCGTGAGTGCGCACGCCTATTTTCATGGGTGCATGTATGTGTGTTTGCAGGCGTTTTTGCGCGCGCGCGCGTGCGTGCTGCTGCGTGGTGTGTGTGGGGTGTGTGTGTGTGTGTGTGTGGTGTGTGTGTGTGTGTGTGTGTTTGCGCGCGCGTGTTTATGCAAAGCAACTGTTTGTGCAACAGACACTCTACGTGTAATTTCTTATCCCCTGCTACTGATGTAGATACACAACAACAAAACCGCATGTGATACACAACACAAAACACATCCAGCACAACATATAATACCCACACTTACACACACACACACACACCACACACACACACGCACATCACACACACACACACACCACACCACACACACAACAACACCACACCACACACCACCACCACACACACCACACACACACACACACACTACACAGATCACACACACACACACACACACACACACACACACACAACACACACACACACACACCACACCACACACAGCACTACACACATATCACACCAACACATACACACACACACACGCACACACACACAACACACACACACACAACACAACAACACACACGACAAAGCACACATCAACATGCACACGCACATGCCACATACACACACAGCAAACCAACACACATCCCACACACACTAAGGTACACACACAACACACGACACAACACAAACAGACACACACACACACCACACAACACACACACACAACACTACACACACATCCACGTATGCACACATGCATCCTAACAACACATGGAGTGCACGGACGCGCAAAACATATACATACACGTACACACCACAGAGAGAGAGAGAGAGAGAGACAGAGAGAGGAGAGAGAAGAGAGAGAGAGAGAGAACAGTTTAACATGCATGCATCTGGGCGTATATGCCAGCATGAGGTCATATGTGTCATGCTAGTATACGTTCGTAATACATAATGCGCGCGCTCGTGCCTCGTAATGGTTACACACACATGTGACATACATAACAAGAAGTATTACAGCTGAGATATTTCCAGCGTTCTGTTGCTATCACATGAATGAAGACATTATCACCACATCATGTGTGTTGTAGTTTGCTGCCTGACATCACAATTGCTGTTGCTATCACATGAATGAAGACATTATCACCACATCATGTGTGTTGTAGTTTGCTGCCTGACGTCACAATTGTTCTCGCAACACAAACTAGGCAGTCAGGAGTACGAGAGAGAAAACTCACAACAGATGATAACGGAAAAAGAGGTGAAAAATTAGAAGAAACATAAACCCTCACCCTCTTCTTTCAAATCTGCGGTCAAAACTAACTTTTTTCATCAGTCGTAACCCCCCCCCCCCCCCCCCCACCTTCCCAATCCATCTTGAGTGGGTTTGTGCGTGCGCGCGTGAGTGCCTGGTGGTTGTGTTGCTTGTGCGTGCAGGCCGTGTTGATGTGAGTGCTTGCGTGCGTGCGTGCTGGTGTCTGAGAGCGTGGGTGTGTGGTCATGCGTGAGCTCGCGTGCGCGTGCGTGCGTGCGGGCGTGCGTGCGTGCGGGCGTGCGTGCGTGCGTGTGTATGTGTTTGTGTGTGTGTGTGTGTGTGTGTGTGTGTGTGTGTGTTGTTGTTGTTGTTTGTTTGTTTGTTGGTAATGTAAAGCGCTTAGAGCCCTAAATTATAGAGAATAGGCGCTATATAAATTAACATTATTATTATTATTATAAAATCACTCACGACAGATGATAACGAAAGGAAAATAGAGAAAAAATTAGAAGAAAATAAAACTCACTCGCGACAGATGATAACGGAAAAAGAGGTAAAAAATTAGAAGAAACATAAAACTCACTCACGACAGATGATAACGGAAAAAGAGATGAAAAAATTAGAAGAAACATAAAACTCACTCACGACAGATGATAACGGAAAAAGAGATGAAAATTAGAAGAAACATAAAACTCACTCACGACAGATGATAACGGAAAAAGAGATGAAAAATTAGAAAAAACATAAAACTCACTCACGACAGATGATAACGGAAAAAGAGATGAAAAATTAGAAAAAAAACATAAAACTCGAGGAAGATGAAAGGATGGAGGTGGAGGAGGAGAAATGGGGGAATAGACGGCCGAAACAGAAAAAAAAACTACGACATCATGAACATGATTATCATCAGCAAGAAACTAGAAAAAGAAAGTGACTAGTTATCGGACGAACAAAAAACAACAACAACAACACCAAAACAACAACAACAAAGGTGAGAGATACAACATTCACATAAAATGCGGAGGGGAAGGGGGAGTAGGAGGGAAGGGGGATGGGGAAAGGGGAAACGTGCAGACGAAACTATTATGATGACGCCGTGGAAATGAATTGTACACACCGATCATCAGCACACACACACAATCCTATCATCACTAGCACACACACCACAACCCCATCATCACCAGCACACACACCACAACCCCATATCACCAGCAAACCACCACACACACACACACACACACACACACACACACACACACACACACACACACACACACACACACACAACACACACACAACCACAACCCCAATCACCAGCACACACACCACAACCCCATCATCACCAGCACACACACCACAACCCCATCATCACCAGCACAAACACAACAACCCCATCATCACCAGTACAAACACCTTAACCCCAACATCACCAGCACACACACAACAACCCTCATCCATCACCAGCACAAACACCTCAACCCCATCATCACCAGCACAAACAAACACCTCGACCCACATCACATCACCCAACACACACACAGCAACCCACACACCACACACTCACCCCATCATCACCAGCAAACACACCTCAACCCCATCATCACCAGCACAAACACCACAACCCCATCATTACCAGGACAAACACAGCAACCCCATCATCACCAGCACAAACAAACACCACAACCCCATCATCACCAGCACAAACACCACAACCCCATCATCACCAGCACAAACACAACAACCCCATCATCACCAGCACAAACACCTCAACCCCCATCATCACCAGTTCTACCGCATCACCAACAAGACTATTTCATCTTCAACATCGTCGCCATAGCCACCACATTCAAGTATCTATACCCATCCCCCTCCACACGATTAAACCGTCACTATCATCATCACCACCATCATCACCACAACTGTCACTATCGTCCCTCTCATCATCACCACTCCCATCATCACCGTGATCTTCATCACCTCGACAACAGTCATCATCATCATCATCACATCATCATCATCATCATCATCATCATCATCACTCATCATCATCATCATCATCACCATCATCAATCATCATCATCATCATCATCATCATCACATCATCAACACACATCATCATCATCACCATCATCATCATCATCATCATCATCATCATCACATCATCATCACCATCATCCCTCATCATCATCATCATCATCATCATCATCACAACTCATCATCATCATCACCATACTCATCATCACATCTCCACGATCACATACACTCCATCTCCATATACCTCCATCATTCATCACCATACCTCCACTTCATCACCATAACCTCCACTGCATCACTAACCTCCATTATCACCA
Organism: Conus canariensis; assembly: GCA_033310375.1. Classification (NCBI taxonomy): domain Eukaryota; kingdom Metazoa; phylum Mollusca; class Gastropoda; order Neogastropoda; family Conidae; genus Conus; species Conus canariensis. The sequence goes on from JAMYXO010007750.1 coordinate 6,911, forward strand.
TAACCTCCACTGTCATCACCATAACCTCCACTGTCATCACCATAACCTCCACTGTCATCCCTAATCCCGACCATAACCTCCACTGCTGTCACCATAACCTCCACTGTTATCGCCATAACCTCCACTGTCGTCACCATAACCTCCACTGTATCACCATAACCTCCACTGTCATCACCATAACCCCACTGTCATCACCATAACCTCCACTGTTATCACCAGCAGCACGAACACCATCGACACCCTCACCAAAGCCATCAACATCAACCAAATCACGACTACCTTAGCCAGGACCCCCTGTAGCAGCAGCAGCTGTAGTATTATCATCGTCATCCACAGCGCCATCAACTACCATCACCGCCACCACCACCTACAAACACACCCTCAGAACCACCAGCACCATAGACTCGAACCCCAAACCCCACAAGAACTACTCACGTAGCAGCTGGGCGTACAGAGGTTCCCGATCCACGGTACCCCGCCACTTGAACTTGGGCGTGGGGAAGAGCGGCACACTCTCCACGGGCCAGAAGGGGCCGTCCTTGTTGCTCTCCACGCAGAACTTGTCCACGTAGCGCCCGCTGTCGTCCAGCAGCTGCACGGCGGGCGGCAGTGTCCCTGAACGCAGCGCCTTCAGGAAGCCCTCCTTGGGTAGAAGTGGCGGCTCTTAGGCTTGCCGCCCGCCCCGCCGCCCCAACTCCCCCCCCCCCCATCCCCACCTACCCCCCCCCCCTCTCCGTACCGCTGCACGGCGTTGGTGTAGTCCTCGCGGATGTTCTTGATGCCTTCCGAGTTCTCCAGCCCGAAGACCCCCGGGAAGTGGTCCTGGTTGGACTTGGACAGCTCGTCCCGGATGACCGAAGAGGTGGGGGTTGAGGGTTCAGGGGTCATGTATCAGGTCTGACCGGTGGGTGGGTCAAGGTTGTCTGGCCGAGTGGAGATAGTCATGGGTGTTCTGTGGGTGTGCTTGGTGGCTGAGTATTGAATGTTTCTGACTCTGTTAACTGACCGGTTGATAGCTTGGTTGTGACTTGTTGCTTCAGTCGTGGTGGCTGAGTATTGAATCGGAAATGAAATGAGGCAGGGAACAGTAAACGATAAACAGTAAACAAGTGGGTATTTTTTGCTCCCATAAGAAAATCTAACACAGAGTAACTTTTATTCAAGACTGGCACAGCCTTTTAAACTTGAATAAAGTCAGACAAATACATAGACGAACAATCTAATAGTGGGGGAAAAAACAAGCGCAGGCCAACAACTGAACTGTCTTCACAGTAATGACTTGGCAAAGATTTGGACTTAAGGAGGGGGAGTGGGGGGGGGGGAGAGTTTGAAGATGGAGAAACTGGGAACATGAAATTAAGAAAATATGTTACAGATATGAAAACTCTTCACTAGCTGCATAAGGGAACCATCGCAATCCTCGCTTTTAACTATCCGGTTGATAGGTTGGTTGTTGACTTGTTGCTTCAGTCGTGGTGTGAGACACCCATGTGGGCAAAACAAACATCCTCCATACCAGTATTTGAAACAACATACAGCAATTGTGTCGGGCAAAAGATTCAGACAGGAAATATTCCAAGACATTTTCCAGAGAAAGGGGATTACCTTTCACTACATCGTGCGCGTACAAGTGAACACAGTGCACAAGATGAAATATCTTCATACAAGTCAACACAGTGCACAAGATGAAATATCTTCATACAAGTCAACACAGTGCACAAGATGAAATATCTTCATACACGTCAATACAGTGCACAAGAGAAATATCTTCATACAAGTCAACACAGTGCACAAGATGAAATATCTTCATACACGTCAACACAGTGCACAAGAGGAAAGATTTTCATACAAGTCAACACAGTGCACAAGAGGAAAGATTTTCATACAAGTCAACACAGTGCACAAGATGAAAGATTTTCATACAAGTCAACACAGTGCACAAGATGAAAGATTTTCATACAAGTCAACACAGTGCACAAGAGGAAATATTTCCATACAAGTCAACACAGTGCACAAGAGGAAAGATTTTCATACAAGTCAACACAGTGCACAAGATGAAATATTTTCGCGGGCGCTTAAATTCAAACTGAGTTAAAATAATTGGAATTTGGTACAAACCGTCACACTATGTTGCAAGTATCGTAATACTCCTGGTACTGACTCTAAATCTGTTCAATGTTCACAGGAAAAACATTAACGAATAAAGACACGATAAGAGAAAACACTTGGCCACAATGCATATTGCTGCCTTGATAGTTTTTCTCCCCTTTCTTTCAGCTTCAAAACGGAGTGACTGAGGGCGGACAATGAGGCCAACTTTGGAAAGAGAGGGGATGAGTTATCGCCATGGCTACCCACCGGTCATGATCCCCCTTTTTTTTAAAACACCTTTCTCAAATAATGCCTCTGTGTCTTCTAGTCAGTCCAAAATATCTATGAGAAACTAGATATTCAGAAAAGAAAACAGAAAAAAACGAAGCTCATAACAACATAGATCCTCTCTCTCTCCCTCTCTCTCTCTCTCTCTCTCTCTCTCTCTCTCTCTCTCCTCTCTCTCTCTCTCTCTCTCAGACGGAAGTATAGCTGTATCGCTGTGTTTGAGTTGAGTGGGTTGCTGTACATCGGCACATAGAGATCCCTGTCACATTGTAAATCACATTAGAACTGTATCTTGGATTGCTAACAATTTCACATTTTATCAACGTTTTTTGTTTAATTTACGCTCTTTTCTGTGACCCTTTTTTCATGACGTCGTCTTCTGCGAGTTTTGTCTGCCGTTTCACTCCAATGAAGTCTACAACTTAACGCACATCCGGAAAAAACAACTCTTCCAGTTTCTTAAGATATACATCAGACAAGATTCTGAATATTTCTTTAAACAAGTCTCTCCTTGCATGTCAGTCTCCATTTTGAAAGCTACAGACAGCATCACTTTTGAGGCAACATGAAATAGCATGGTTAGAATAGCTACATGAAATAGCATGGTTAGAATAGCTACATGAAATAGCATGGTTAGAATAGCTACATGAAATAAGCATGGTTAGAATAGCTACATGAAATAGCATGGTTAGAATAGCACCATGAAATAGCATGGTTAGAATAGCTACATGAAATAGCATGGTTAGAATAGCTACATGAAATAGCATGGTTAGAATAGCTACATGAAATAGCATGGTTAGAATAGCTACTGTCTCACATAAAAGCGAATGCCATAGCCATTAGAGTAGCACATATCTGTGTCTCACAAAGGAAAACCTTTCTCGGACAAAACAGGCAAAACATTGTTCTGTTCATATATGAAAAGTCACTATTATGTCCCGCCGACCGGCCGTCTGTCTGTCTGTACACACACAAACACACACATGCACACACACACACACACACACACACACACACACACACACACACACACACACACACACACACACACTCACACACACAACACACAGCACAACAACACACACATAACACACACACACACACATACACACACACACACACAACACACAGACACACACACACACACATACACACACACACACACAGACAACACACACACACACACACACACACCACAGACACACATACACACACACGCACACATATACACACGCTCAAAAACGCGCGCGCGCGCGCCACACCACACTCACACCACACACAACACACACAAACGCACACACACAAACACGCACACACACACACCACACACACACACACACACACACACACACACACACACACACACCACACACTGTTCGTCTAAGGTATCAGTTGTCAGCTTTCTCCAGAACCAAAGTACCCATGTCAATCTTGGCCTAAACACAGTCCAGTCCTAGTGTGGCGCAGTGAGCACTCTTGGCACAGCTGAAATAGATGTCATATCACAGTCCAGTCCTAGTGTGGCGCAGTGAGCACTCTTGGCAGAGCTCAAATAGATGTCATATCCAGGCTTCTTTTCGGAAATAAAGTCAGCAATAAGATAAAGTAATTTCTATCGAGCCGAGAGTGGGTAGGCATCGAGCTCTTTAGGGTTTTTGCCATCTGAAACTAAGACTATTCCCATGTTGGCAGGGTACATTTTCTGCACACACGCACAAACACACACACACACACACACACACACACACACACACACACACACACACACACACACACACACACACGCGCGCGCGCGCGCGCGCGCGCCCTATCTATCTATCTACCTATCTATCTATCTATCTGTCTGTTTTTCTGTCTGTCTATCTTCCTACATACAAAGACAGGGACAGACAGACAGACAGAGAGAAACAGATAGACCGAGGGAGATACAGAGAGAGAGAGAGAGAGAGAGAGAGAGAGAGAGAGAGAGAGAGAGAGAGAGAGAGAGAGAGAGAGATAAACAGAGAAACAGAGAAACAGAGAAACAGAGAAACAGAGAGAAACAGAGAGACGGATGGAGAGAGAGACAGACAGACAGACAGACAGAGACAGAGGGAGACAGACAGAGAGAGGGAGAGAAACAGAGAGACGGGGGACAGAGAGAGAGAGAGAGAGAGAGAGAGAGAGAGAGAGAGAGAGAGAGAGAGAGAGAGAGAGAGTAGTAAACAAAGGAATATGTATTTTATCAGAGTAATGATTTGCAACTGTATGCTTTTTTTGCAACTAGCCCTGGGAACAGAATTGAAGAAAACACATCAAAAGAATGCATGAATACATTACCAGACGAGCAAAGAGAGTTGACATTCAACATATCACACACACACACACACACACACACACACACACACACACACACACACACACACACACAACACACACACACACACAC
>JAMYXO010007751.1:0-7500 GCA_033310375.1 Conus canariensis
AATTAACCGATTCTGTTTTCATTGGCATTGAATAGAAAAAGGGAAGAAAGAGAAAGAAAGAAGGAAAGAAAGAAACAAGCAAACAAGCATATGGAGAAAACTGACAAATTCTGTTTTCGGTGGTATTATATAGAAAAAAGGGGGAAGTATGAGAAAGAAAGATAGAAAGAAAGAAAGAAAGAGGAAGAAAGAAAGAAAGAAAGAAAGAAAGAAAGAAAGAAGCAAAACAAACATATGGAGAGAATTAACAGATTCTGTTTTTCAGTGGTTTTGTATAGAAAAAGGGAAGTATGAGAAAGAAAGAAAGAAAGAAAGAAAGAAACAAGCAAACAACCAAGCAAACAAACAAGCAAACAAACATATGGAGAGAATTAACAGATTCTGTTTTCTTCAGTGATATTGTATAGAAAAAGGGAAGTATGAGAAGAAAGAAAGAAAGAAAGAAAGAAAGAAAGAAAGAAAGAAAGAAAGAAAAAGAAAGAAAGAAAGAAAGAAGAAAGAAAGAAAGAAAGAAGCAAACAAACATATGGAGAGAATTAACAGATTCTGTTTTCAGTGGTATTGTATAGAAAAAGGGAAGTATAAGAAAGAAAGAAAGAAAGAAAGAAAGAAAGAAGCAAAAACAAACATATGGAGAGAATTAACAGATTCTGTTTTCAGTGATATTGTATAGAAAAAGGGAAGTATGAGAAAGAAAGAAAGAAAGAAAGAAAGAAAGAAAGAAAGAAAGAAAGAAAGAAAGAAAGAAGCAAACAAACATATGGAGAGAATTAACAGATTCTGTTTTCAGTGATATTGTATAGAAAAAGGGAAGTATGAGAAAGAAAGAAAGAAAAAAAAAAGAAAGAAAGAAAGAAAGAGAGAGAGAGAAAGAAAGAAAGAAGCAAACAAACATATGGAGAGAAATAACAGATTCTGTTTTCAGTGGTATTGTATAGAAAAAGGGAAGTATGAGAAAGGAAGAAAGAAAGAAAGAAAGAAAGAAAGAAAGAGAGAGAAAGAAAGAAAGAAAGAAAGAAAGAAGCAAACAAACAGACACATGGAGAAGAATTTGACAGATTCTGTTTTCAGTGGTAATGTATAGAAAAAGGGAAGAAAGAAAGAAGGAAAGAAAGAGAGAAAAGAAAAGAAAGAGAGAAAGAAAAGAAAGAAAGAAAGACAGAAAGAAGCAAACAAACACACAGACACATGGAGAGAGTTCGACAGATTCAGTGATATTGTATAGAAAAAGGGAAGTATGAGAAAGAATGAAAGAAAGAAAGAAAGAAAGAAAGAAAAGAAAGAAAGAAAGAAAGAAAGAAGCAAACAAACATATGGAGATAATTAACGGATTCTGTTTTCAGTGGTATTGTATAGAAAAAGGGAAGTATGAGAAAGAAAGAAAGAAAGAAGAAAGAAAGAAAGAAAAAGAAAGAAAAAAGAAAGAAAGAAAAGAAAGAAAAGAAAGAAAGAAAGAAAGCAAACAAACATATGGAGAGAATTAACAGATTCTGTTTTCAGTGATATTGTATAGAAAAAGGGAAGTATGAGAAAGAAAGAAAGAAAGAAAGAAAGAAAGAAAGAAAGAAAAGAAAGAAAGAAAGAAAGAAGCAAACAAACATATGGAGAGAATTAACAGATTCTGTTTTCAGTGATATTGTATAGAAAAAGGGAAGTATGAGAAAGAAAGAAGAAAAAAAAAGAAAGAAAGAAAGAAAGAAAGAGAGAAAGAAAGAAAGAAGAAAGAAGCAAACAAACATATGGAGAGAAATAACAGATTCTGTTTTCAGTGGTATTGTATAGAAAAAGGGAAGTATGAGAAAGGAAGAAGAGAAAGAAAGAAAGAAAGAAAGAAAGAAAGAGAGAAAGAAAGAAAGAAAGAAAGAAAGAAAGAAAGAAAGAAAGAGAGAAAGAAAGAAAGAAAGAAAGAAAGAAGCAAACAAACAGACACATGGAGAGAATTTGACAGGTTCTGTTTTCAGTGGTAATGTATAGAAAAAGGGAAGAAAGAAAAAGAAAGAAAGAAAGAAGAAAGAAAGAAAGAGAGAAAGAAAGAAAGAAAGAAAGACAGAAAGAAGCAAACAAACACACAGACACATGGAGAGAGTTCGACAGATTCTGTTTTCAGTGGTAATGTATAGTAAAAGAGAGAAGTGTGTGAAAAGGGAGAGGTCCAGAAAGGAAAGGGAGACGACGAGAAGGGGTGGTGGTGCCGACGGAGTGGGGGTGGGGAGGGGGGGGGGGGGGGTTATCCTGCCACTCCTTTTCAAGGGACGCGAGCAATCAATCAGCCCAATTAGGACCTCCAGAAACACGCCATGCAGCACTTGTGATAATTATGCTGATGAAGAGCACACGTGGGTGTATTGACGTCTTCATGTTGTGATTAGTTCTTTTCACCCTGCTCTGCGTATTTCTGTGGTGCTGAGTACAGTGCCGTTTGGGGTTTTTTGTTTGTTGTTGTTTTGCTTTTTTTTTTATTTTGGCAAACATCAAATGTTGACGTGACTTTGGATTATGAATGGTGGATGGGTGGATGGATGGAAAGAATAATAAACTCTAGGCTGTCTACTGTCTTCTTCTTGTTCTTGTTTTTTCTTCTTTTTGTTCTTGTTCTCCTTGTTTTTGTTATTGTTGTTGTTGTTGTTCTTCTTTCTTCTTCTTTTTCTTCTTCTTCTTTTTCTTCTTCTTCTTCTTCTTGCTTTTCTTCTTTTTGTTCTTCTTTTTTTTTTCTTCTTCTTCTTTTTCTCTTTCTTCTTCTTTTTCTTCTTCTTCTTTTTCTTCTTCTTCTTCTTCTTCTTCTTCTTCTTCTTCTTCTTCTTCTTCTTCTTCTTCCAGTTGAAGATGTCTGACAGGATCGTTTGCCTGCGTCAGCTCAAAAACATAATTTTGGTACTACCTGTTTTTTTTACATTTTTATTAAGTGGACGTCGTCGATTAGTCTATTCACTTACTACGAGCCGTTCTTCCTGTGAACACGTTGTGTATTTGCTTTCCTTTTTAATGATTGTGAACGGTGAGTCAGTTTTTTCTTTGACACTTTGACACTCTATTTCATTTGGTGCTACGGTTTTCTATTGGTAGTTGTTTTCGTCCGGAGTTCAACACTAATTTTCTTCGTGTCTTCAAATGTTGATTTCTATTCGATAATTTTAAAAAGGAAGGGCATTAGTTCCGCCAGACAATACAGACAAACAGATTACAGGACAAAACACAAAGGAAGGGCATTCGTTCCGCCAGACAATACAGACAAACAGATTACAGGACAAAACACAAAGCATTTCGACCTCTTGGGTCTTCTTCAGGCAAAAACAAACAGCACATAGGACAATGAGAACGAAGAACGAGCAATCACTTATCTTCTCATATTCGGCGCAAAATGCGTGTTGGATGAAAACGAGGCCGTTGAGAAGGGGATCATGGGAGTTGAAATAATTGTGGTGACAATAATAATAATGGTGGCAATAGCAATAATGGTGATAATAGTGACGATGTTGAACACATGGAAATTACAAGAGAAGGAATATTGTTAATCTTCTGGAAATAAAATGACGATCATAGTTGTAATGTTAATGGTTGATAAACACTTGAAGGGGAGAAAGTCAAGGTGTTGGAGGGTAGTAAAACATCAGGATTTGTTTGTTTGTTTGTTTTGCAATTATTGTTTAATGGTATGCTACATTAGTAATGATAGTGATTATGGTATATGGATAATAGTGCTTAGTAGCAACGAATAGAAATGGAACAACAAAAACAACTAATGGGCGATGATCATGATGTCAATAGTTATATCTGGAGATGTTGGTAATAATAATAATAATAATAATAATAATAATAATAATAATAATAATAATAATAATAATAATAACAGGAAAGGAATGGAAGTGATCCATGGGTGAAGGGCTATCATTGCTGCTGGGAAAAACAAGAAGAAAAAAAAAAAGAAAGAGAGGGCGGGTTGGAGGAATGGGGGGGGGGGGGGGGGGGAGCTCATATTTCTCCACCTACACATAGGTATGCTCAGGGAGGAGGGAAGGAAAACTCATGCAAACAGTATTATTGGAAAAGTAAACAGTACTGCTGGAGGGTGATCATTGTCGTTAAGTGAAACAGTGTGCTGGCATCAATATAACAATGCTGGTTGGGAGAAACCACACTGAAAATAAACTATAAAGATGCTGATATCAAGCAAGTGGCTAAGCACAAATTGCTAGGAGCCATCATTGATCAAAATCTGTCGTATTCGTAGCCTTATAACGCAGGTTTCTTCCAGCGTGTTCCAGTTATCACAGATTAAACACTTTCTTGATGTCCATTCAAGACGGGTGTTTTACTGTGCTTTTATTCAGGGTAGTCATGGCTACTGCTTTGCTATTTGGGGAAATTGTGCTTCTTCTACTCTAAAGCCATTTTGTTCCTAAAAGAAACGTGCCATTAAGCTGGCAAACGACGTGAAATCTGCTGGTACAACTGAACACAATACGTGTAAACATCATGGAATCCTGCCCCTTCATTTGTATTTTAGATTTAATGCATTAATTCTTATGCATAAAGTTTTCTATAACGCCTGTCCACAATACCTTAAGTCAATGTTTTGCTTCCAGAACCAACGTCAGTCTGCCAGAGCTATTGTTCTTAAACCTAACATGTATTTATTTAAAATGAGTTTGTCTTGTGATGGCAGTAAAGAATGGGACAATCCTCCTGCAATATATCATCAAATTCCGTCATTGTTAGATTCTAAGACTAAAATTGAAACATTCCTCCTCGACATGTACAACTGACCTCGTGCAACGCAAAAAAAAAAAAAAAAAAAAAAAAGTCTACGAACTGAACTCTCACAAAACTTCATGTCTATAAAAAAAAAGAAAAGAAAAGAGCGAAAAGTGATCAGTGACCGAATGACTGATATTCTGGACGTACACACACACACACACACACACACACACACACACACACACACACACACACACACGCACGCACGCACGCACGCACGCACGCACGCACGCACGCACGCACACACACACACACACACACACACACACACACACACACTTGTGTATGTTGATCCTCACACACACACACACACACACACACACACACACACACACACACACACACACACACACACAATGCCTTCTACAATACGTCTTTTCCTCCAGCATCTCCCAAACCCAACACCCCCTACATCCCACTTGTCCCGACCACCATCCTTACATCACCGCATGAACTGTACGCAGCAGATGAATCTACGAACATTCATCGCGTAAACGCTATTTAGGTTGGGTGATGCTTTTTATCTTTCTTTGTTTTGTTTTGTTTTGTTTTTTGGTCTATTTGTTTGTTTGCTTTTTGTTTGTTTTGTTTCGTTTTGTTTCAATGAATGAATGTGAATGTTCGTCTCTCAGTGGGCTTTCTTTAAATTAAAGAGAAAAAATATATCTATTAAGCAATCCATTCAAGCGTTTCAAATTGAGAGAGAGAGAGAGAGAGAGAGAGAGAAGAGAGAGAGAGAGAGAGAGAGAGAGAGAGAGAGAGAGAGAGAGAGAGACTCACAATACACTGACTTCGGACTGACACATGAAAGGGAAATGTCCTGGGAAGCAAATGTAATTTCAGACTCTAAGATGTGCTTAGGGTTATCCGAGGGCGAATCCATGTGGTAAGAAAATAATCGATTCTTTTTCTTCGTATGATGATGATGATGATTGATTAATCGATTGATCGATTGATCAATTGATCGATCGATTGATTGATTAATTGATTGATTGATTGATTGACCGGTTGATATTTTGATCGAGTGAGTGAGTGAGTTTTGGTTTCTTACATTCTTTTGAATGTTTTCGAACGGAAACGCCCACTATCAAAGGACAAAAGTATGTTCAACGATGTGAGTTGTTATGATCAACTTATTTTCAATGTAGGCTTGGTTATTTTGACCGCGTGTATTCCTGCTTGAAACAAGAAGACTTATTTAGAACTTGAAGAAGGAAAAACAAACAAACAAAGAATGAAACAAACAAAATACTAGAATGACATTCATGTTTTTCACGGCCCCCTCCTCCATCTCCCTTCGCCTTCCTTCCCCTGATCTTCCACCATCCCTCTTTGCTGAAACATCAATCCACTTCTCTCGTCACGGGCGTTCGTGATACTTTCACCCTACTTCTAGAGCTCAGCCATTCAGGTGGGCAAAGAGAATCCTTATCCACTGCCCCCCCCCCCCCCCCCCCCCATCTACACCCCCATCACCATTCCTATGGTACCTGTTCCTTGCTTCTCTGATTTTTTTTAAACACTGACGCTGCTTTTAAAAAAAAATACTGTGGTACCTGCTCTTTCCTTCTCTGTTTTTTGTTGTTTTTTTTTTTTGTGAATGAATGAAACTTCTGTTGCACGTGTTTTTCTCCATAATTATTGATATTACACTGGGTTTTGTTTTTCTTTATGAAAATAGTGATAATTACTGTCTCCAGGTAAGAGAAGACCACAACAGTTATTACTCGTGTTGATGCTTCACAGCGTTTTACTTTGTTCCCTGTCCCTCTTCAGCCACATATCACAGCGTTTTGCTTTGTTCCCTGTCCTTCAGCCACATATCACAGCGTTTTGCTTTGTTCCCTGTCCTTCTTCAGCCACATATCACAGCGTTTTGCTTTGTTCCCTGTCCTTCAGCCACATATCACAGCGTTTTGCTTTGTTCCCTGTCCTTCTTCAGCCACATATCACAGCGCTTTGCTTTGTTCCCTGTCCCTCTTCAGCCACATATCACAGCGTTTTGCTTTGTTCCCTGTCCCTCTTCAGCCACATATCACAGCGTTTTGCTTTGTTCCCTGTCCCTCTTCAGCCACATATGGCGGTCAAGCATGACCACAACGAAAATGGTAATTATGGCTAACAAAAACAAATAACCATGACCCGTGAAGACAGGTCGCTATGGCTCTGACAAAGATGGATATATATATATATATATATATATATATATATATATATATATATATACAACCTAAAAATCACAGTAGAAGCCAACAAAAAAATAGTAAATTATTTAGACATAACATTAGACCTTAAGGACCATATATACAAACCATACAAAAAAACCTAATGACACACCTGTCTACGTAGACATCAAAAGTAACCATCCACCCTCCATTTTAAAAAACCATACCTAATGGTATAAACAAAAGATTATCTAAACTGTCATGCAATGAGAAAGAATTTAACAGTGCAGCAGCCGAATACCAAGAGGCGCTGAAAAAAAGTGACTACAACTACAAATTACAGTATAACCCAGATAATAACATGAACAGCAATAAGAAAAACAGGAAAAGAAAAATTATATGGTATAACCCTCCATATGATGGAAGAACAAAAACTAACGTAGGAAAAGAATTCCTCAGAATCCTTAAAACATCATTCCCAAAAGAACATGTACTATCTAAAATATTCAATAAAAACACCATCAAGCTATCATACTCGTGTATGCCCAACCTTAAAAATATAATTGATTCTTCCAATAAA